>QFDD01001411.1:0-23786 GCA_006871305.1 Vachellia collinsii
AACTGATTTTGAGTACGTCCTCTCACCACTAGAGCTTCTGCTTCTCCACCTCTTTGTTTATCTCTTTTTCTTTGTTCATAGCTGTACAAAGCAGAACAAACTTCTCTAAGAGATACTTCATCCTTGCCATGAAGTAGAGTTGTCTCCAGGTGTTCGTACTCATCAGGAAGTGATCCTAACAACATCAGGGCTAGATCTTCATCTTCAAAGGTCACATCCATATTCTGCAAATCTGTCACCAATTTGTTAAAGTTGGTGATATGATCATTTATTGTGGTACCGGGAACATAATTGAAGCGAAACAGTCTTTTCTTCAAGTGGAGCTTATTCTGACTGCTTTTCTTCAAGAATTTCTCCTCCAATGCTTTCCATAGCTTACAGGCAGAAGTTTCCTTTGTTTATGGATACTTCTGTTCTCTGGAAAGGTACGACCGAATGGTACCACAAGCAGCACGATTGTGATTTTTTAGTATAATCGGTTACGCTCTATAAGTTAGGTTTCCGCAACAATAAAAGGAATACTCAAATATCTACAATTATTATTACTCAAATGATTGCATAAGTAATAATACAAGAAAAGATATTTGTTGCACAAATCCTTATAGAGTTAGAAGGATTGGCTATTGGAGGATGATTTACAAGTGAAGGGGGGAGCTATATTTATAACCTTCCAAGCTCCCCCTTGTTAAATGAGCAAGCGATGTGGGACAATTTTCCCACATCAACATCTTCGTCGACGGATTGGCACTCCGCTGCATGGGAGATTGTGATAAGATAGAGAATGTGCCATGTGGTTGAGAGACAAGCACGAGAGTGAGAGAAGGAGAGAGAACATGATCATTGACCAATACTAAAGTGCTATGTGTTTTAGTTAGTCAAATAAAACAATTTTAACATTCAAACTAACAGATATGGTAATATTGCACCGTTTTCAACATTTTGAGACAATGAGCATGTTTGGATTAGCTTTTAGAGAATAACTTTTATCTCGATTTGTATAAAAATTATTTTAGAAAATAGATTTTTGGAGAATAACTTCTGAAAAAGCTGGAAATAATAGCTTTTGGAAAACTATAATTTTCACCCCCAAATCATGGTTTCGAGGGTTAAAAGTTATTCTGAAAAATCTGTGTATGTTTGTATGATTCACATAAAATTATGGTTTTAAGTCTAGAAGCTATTTGATATTTTTTAGACATGTTTATCTACGATTTTTTGAAACTATAGTTTCAAACCGAAAATCAAACATACTCAACATTGTTCATAAAAAAATTTACAGATATTCAATGCAACTCTATAGATACGAGGCATATATCCTTTTAACCCCCACACACGCGCACGACGGGAAAGTATTGCAGCTGCTAATTGCTTGGGTGTTACATGGATGACCACAGTAATGGCAGCGGAATCAATTTGTTTGAATGATGAGAGGCAGGCAGTGATAAGACAGGTGTCCCACATGCACAGGGCACTTGTCCTTACCCACATTTTCGTTGCACTGTATATTTACATGTGTCTGTGTGTGCGTGTCTGCCCCAATCATATCGCTTTTGACCTTTCTATATCTTTCTTTCTGCCAAACCTTCTGACTTGCCCTTGTCATCTCCCTCTCCTTGTTGCATGCATGCACCAGCCACCACATCCAAGCCAACACTCGCGCCCTCCTTCATGTTCCGCTCTGTATATACTGCAATCCCTTCTTGTTATAATAATAACGTGTTATCTCCCGGCCCATTTCGATCTAACGCCAATATATAATTCCGTATCTCTCTCTCTCCTCTTGCCTTCTCCACATGTAACGCCCTCACCTTAACCACCATTTACCATCAACATCTTAATCATCACCACCGTTCCCTTTTATGATGCATCTAACATAGGCTTCTTTCTCTTGTCTTTTCCCGTTTCTTTTAATCACATACTGTTTGTATGGATGACAGCATTATATGTATCACCATAACATAATATTTTCATCACATATAGTTTTAAAATAATGTTAATCACAGTGAAAATACCCTTCTTATTATTTTACTGTCACGTATCGTGTCCAAGTTCCAACATACTAACCTCAATTTAAACTAATATCGACTTTTTTACGCACCACTGATGATATCAATGGGAGCCTTAATTTAGACGAGGCAAAAAATTAACAATACAGTGAAACGGAGGCACTGAATTACTAATAGCCAAGTAAATTGTAGAATTATTTCGTTATTTACATTTTGTCAGCAATAAAACTCACCCGCAGTTTTTTTTTAATCATCCTAGAATTTACAATTCTTCAATTGTTATTTGACCGAGTTTTGGGAATTTGCTTATTGAGACGGACGGATAGCCCAGCAATCGGTGATTTTGATGGGAGCAGAGTGATTCAGTCCAGTGGTAAGAAAAAGAAAAAGAATTGGCAGTCGCACAGACGGATGCTGCTTGGTCAGTCTCTCAGTGTTGAGACGCGTTTTATTAAATCCCCGTTCTTCTACAGACATTTTTAACTGAATTAACCGACACTCACCTCCGCCGCCGCATTAGCCCAAGCCGCCATGCCCAGGCCCAAGTGCCTTTGGTGAAAATTTTACAAGTGAGCATTCAGCTCAGTAGAGGCAGTTGTACCGATAAGATATTGATTATTGATCTCATACTAACTCTGGTTTACTCCCTAACCCAACCTTGGGTTAGCTCACTCAGCGTCAGCCGCGCCACGGCAGAGCAAAGGCTAGTCTTTGCGCGTGTCTCTCACATTCCCTCATTTACAACCCCCCCACCCTCTCTGCGTCCCAACTCTAGACCGCTCTTTCTGAAAATCCCCTCTCATTGACGACGGGTATGACCAGCGATCCCGATTTTCGCGAATTTTAGCAGTTCAGAGATTTAGAGTAGCGCTATCTGATTATTGCCGCTCGTTTCTTGGTATCGCGAGGCTGAAACGCTCGCTATAGTGAGATCTGATGCTGGAAGCTGCCATGGAGGAAGACAAAGCAGCTATAGTGCAGAGCTCGATGGACTTGATAAGTGAAATAGCTGCGATCTCGGACTACAGGAGCACAGTCAAGAAGCAGTACTGCAATTTGGCAAGAAGGTTGAAGTTGTTGATTCCAATGTTCGAAGAGATTAGGGACAGCAAAGATGCGTCCCCTGAAGATACCTTGAAAGCTTTGATTTCCTTCAAGGGAGCTTTAGAATCGGCCAAACAAATTCTCAGATTCGGGAGCGAGGGCAGCAAGATTTATATGGTGTGTGAGTATTCTTAATGGTCTTTGCGTTTTTTTTCTTCCCCCTTTTAATTCATTGCTCGGTATACTGCTCTTTCATTGTTAGTTTCATTTTTCGATATGTTGATCTTTTGGGGAAAGCAACTGCAAGCTCACTTGCGATATTAATTTTTACGCTATTGAAACGCAATCAATTGAGCAAAAAGTAGTTTCTTGCTCATTCATACATGCGAGGGAGGAGCGATGTTCTTGTGCGCTTGCTCCTGTGTTGCCATCCAAAATGCTAACACAGAAGGAGAAAATTGATTTGCTTTCTATCGCATCTCTTCAGATTAAGTATGGTTTAAAATCGCAGGATTAGAAGTGGTTTTCTTTTCCAAAGATGTGTTTCTTTAACCATAATATTATTCAGTGACGGACGGTTAACTATTGTTGGTTATGAGTATAAGGATGCAAATCCATTTTGGAAAAAATTGGCGCAAATTTTCAATTTTCGGATCCGTACGACTCCCCTTAAGAAATATTCTGCTCTCCAATTTTCTTTTTCTAATAATTCTGGTTATAATATCATATAAAGTTTATAGTTAAGGCCTCAAGTTTCAGTTTTTGTCCGTCTTCTCCCCCATAAATTAACGGCAATTCGATGTGGAATGTTATGCCATGTTTTGCATCCTATACATACACGTATATATTGCTATTTATGTATGTCAATAGAATATATTCGTGTTCATTTGTTGAGGATTCCTCTTTCAATTGCAATTTGTTCAGGACAATTGCATGGCCGCATTCATCCTTGCGATTTATTTTGTCTACACTAGTTATGCGTTCTCATATTAGCGGGTTAACTATAGCCTATGCAGTTGAATAGCTTATGGAGTCTTCCGTTTAAATGGAAAAAAGGTGAAAATTTCAAAAGGAAGAAATGTATCTATCTTTCATGATGTCCTTAAGCATTTCGAAGATTCCAGACCTATATTCTCTCGATCAATGATTCCAGTGGGATGGGAAAGTTCCAGAAGAGAGAGGTTGACAGTTACTCATTTTAGTAATGTTGGGGGTAGTGAAATATTTTAAGTGGCTATAAGTTTTCATAAGCTTTGACTTTACCTGAATATTACTCCAGCCCAGCACTGGTTCTCAACCTTTTCTTTGGAATCAGGAGAATATTCTATTCCCAGTTTTGCACATTAAAACTGAACCATGTTCCATTCCTTAGATATATTCTGGGGAAGACTTAAGGAAAGATATATACACGAACTTCTCTAAGAATTTTAATCGTCATAGCTCTTCTACTTGTAACAATTAAACTATTTTAGGTACCAGATGAATCGAGTTAGTTAGATTGTATCTGTACTATTTGTCATTTAATTGATAAGTGTCAGTTTAATATCCATATTGAAACCTCAGGTTACCTACAGGTTTCAGGAGGAACATAAATTTGTGTCACTGATTCATTCTGAAATTTCTGATTCCTAGACATTAGTAATGTGCATGTTTGGTGTTGAATGGACAGTAAATGTATAAAGTTGGGATAACAAAGATGAAAATGTTGAGATACAGTCATCCAAGAAAAGAATTTGCTCATGATGATTGTGTATGAGGAAAAGTTTGTGTGGCATCTATTGATGAGAAAATGGCATAGAATTTTTTAATATGATTTGGACATGTTTAAAGAAGGTTGATAGATGTGATTGTAAGAAAAGTTGAGCGGATGGTTTTGAACCTTATGAAGAGTGACAGAGGGAGACTAAGAAGGATGCTCAAAGAATTTATCAAATGGAATCTAAGATGGATGGTATATTTTAAGAGTCAGTTATTGATAGAACTTAGTGGCATCATTCGATCTGTGCGGCCGACTCCTTTTAGTGGGATTAGTCTTGTTGTTGTGGTACTGTGTATAGCATGGTTGAAGACAATTCTGAAAAAAATGCTTTCTGTTGCATGACTTTAGATGTCTTAGATGTTGCATTGCGTGCTAAAACTCCTAGCTAGTACCTCCTGTCATCGAAACAGAATGACTCTGGATTATGTCTTCATGATCTTCTTAGTCATTTAATCTTTACCGTTTCGATTACAGGTCTTAGAGAGGGAGCAAATCATGAAACAATACCATGAGGTGACAGCTCAATTAGAAGAAGCCTTGAGTGGAATTTCATATGATAAACTTGACATATCAGATGAAGTTAAAGAGCAGGTAATGTTTCCCTGTTTTATGCGTTTGATGTCTTCTTTTAAAACTCTGTTTGATTCACTTGGGAAAAGAAACTGTGTTTCTAGGTTGAGCTTGTTCTGGCACAATTCAGAAGAGCCAAAGGAAGGGTTGATGCACCTGATGATGAGTTGTACGAGGATATCTTGTCACTTTATGATAAGAGCAGTGATGCAGCAATTGATCCTGCTGTTCTAAGGAGATTAGCTGAAAAATTGCAATTGATGGGAATATCTGATCTTACACAAGAGTCGCTAGCTTTGCATGAGATGGTGGCAGCAAGTGGTGGAGATCCGGGGGCAAGTATTGAGAAGATGTCAATGTTATTGAAGAAAATAAAGGATTACGTACAAACAGAGAATCTAGTCATGGATGATACTGAAGGTGGTAAAGGCCTTTTTTCTTGCAGCAGCAGCCATGGGATGAGTGAAAAGGGTCATCAAGCCCCTATTATCCCTGATGATTTTCGATGTCCAATTTCCCTGGAATTGATGAAGGATCCTGTTATCGTTTCTACAGGACAGGTATGTACATTCTGAGACACTCTCAGACTGAAAAGTTACTTAGCCACCCTCCTTTTTTTGGCTTCCAATCAAAAGTTAAGAACCTTTACTTAATCGTGCTTGAATATAATGTTGCAGAAAAATGAATCACGCTGTTGAGCTAAAATTTTAAGAATCTAATTCATTTCTAATTTGCTTAATTTAGGAGTTTTGATATGTTTTGATATGTGCAGTGGCGTTTTATATTGATAAATCTCAAGTGGAGCTTTCAAAGAATTTGAAATATCGAAGGCTTTCACTGATGTGATACTGATATATATAGATATATATATATATATATATAGTATTCAACTGCTGCTAAATGTTTCCAGTTCACAATTGTTTATTCTTAACCCCACTGCAGAATCAGCATGCTTATGTATCAAGTTGCCACTGAAATGTATCGTGTTCTCTTGACTGCAGACTTATGAGCGTTCTTGTATTGAGAAGTGGTTGGAAGCAGGGCATGGCACCTGTCCAAAAACACTGCAGACACTTACTAGCACTGTTCTCACACCCAATTATGTCTTACGAAGCCTCATAGCACAATGGTGTGAGGCCAATGGCATGGAACCTCCAAAACGTCCCAGCAGTTCCCAGCCTAGTAAGTCAATATCTGCCTGCTCACCAGCTGAGCGTAGTAAGATTGAAAATCTTCTCCGTAAGCTTACATATGGTAACTCTGAAGACCAGAGATCAGCAGCAGGTGAGATCCGTCTTTTAGCAAAGCGCAATGCAGATAACCGTGTGGCCATTGCTGAAGCTGGTGCAATACCACTCCTTGTTGACCTCCTCTCAATACCTGACTCCCGAACTCAAGAGCATGCAGTAACAGCTCTTTTAAATCTTTCCATTTGTGAGAATAACAAAGGAAGTATCATATCTTCTGGGGCAGTTCCTGGCATAGTTCATGTGCTCAGGAAGGGCAGCATGGAAGCTCGGGAAAACGCAGCAGCCACACTTTTCAGCCTCTCAGTTGTAGATGAAAATAAGATTACTATCGGATCATCAGGAGCCATCCCACCACTAGTGACACTGTTGAGTGAGGGCACCCAAAGGGGTAAAAAGGATGCTGCAACTGCACTCTTCAATTTGTGCATATACCAGGGTAACAAGGGAAAAGCAGTGAGGGCAGGTGTTGTTCCTACACTAATGCGACTGCTGACGGAACCTGGTGGGGGAATGGTTGATGAAGCATTGGCCATATTGGCAATATTGGCCAGTCATCAAGAGGGGAAGGTTGCAATTGGTGCTGCGGAGGCTGTACCAGTTTTGGTAGGGGTCATTGTTAATGGATCCCCAAGAAATAAAGAGAATGCAGCTGCCGTTTTAGTACACCTTTGTTCCGGAGATCAGCAATATCTAGCACAAGCTCGAGATCTTGGGGTGATGGATCCATTGGTGGATCTGGCTCAAAATGGTACAGACAGAGGCAAAAGAAAAGCCGCACAATTGCTCGAGCGAATGAGCAGATTCCTTGAGCAGCAACAGCTACAGCAGCAGGAAGTTCAAACACAGAGTGAAGTGCAAGTTCAGAATCAGGATATACAGCCCCTTTGTAGTACTAGCCTTATGGATAGTTGAGGTTTTTGTTCACTTTGTTCCTTTTCTTCTATTTTAATTTTGAAGTACTGAAATGGGCCTTCTTTGGAGGGAAGGGTGGAAGATCACCTGCCCACTCCATTAAGTTATTCATTTGTTTGTGTGGGATACAGGGATAGAATACAAAGACATTAAAATGGGGAAGAGAAATCAGAGAAAGAGGTGGGATGCATCTTACCTGAAAATGTATAATTGTAACGTGTATTACCGCAATCATCCTCAAATTTTAATGAAGGGATGTTTCATGTACTCAAACTCAAACACAGAATGTATTCCTTTCGTCTCTACTTGCAAGAGGATTGTTGAACTCTTATTTTATCTCACAATGTAAGAGAATTAAAGGGGTTTAATGGTGCGATAATTAACGCACCTTTCGCATTTTGTCATTCATTTAATTATCGTGAATTAATTAAGATGCGACTCCACTTAATGACTTTATTAGGGGCATTAAAAAAACAAATCGGGGCATATTTAAAGCATTTAACCATTAAAACTGATTTTTTTTATTGAGAAAAATAGGTTGGTTATTTCTATATTTGGATATAGAGGGAGTGTAATTTTGCGATGTAGATTATTAACCGAAAAGAGAAAAGGGGCAAAATCCAATGCACTGTTTATTGTCAGTGCTTCTTATTGAAAAGCACTTTACAGTTTACGTACCATAATTTAATGGAAGAATCTACTGGAAAATAGTTAACAACGAGCGGATTTAAGCTATTTAACAAAAATAGCCAGCCAAGCGATGGCCATACCACACACAAACACACACAGGATTGAACTTTAGTTGAGGTGATAGTCACTGTTGAGTTCCCAACTGGAGTTCCTGTTTAAACTGAATGGGTGGTTTCATCTTTGAATTTGTAGTCAAAAGGAAAGGAAGTTGGTTGACTGGCTCTGAGCCGCCTCAATTGAAGGCCTTTCTTGAATTCACGATCCACTGTAGGGGTCAAGTGTCATGCCCACCTACCCTATCCGTTCAACTTTCTTTGGGCCTTAACTTTCTCTCTTTTGATTGGACCTCAGTTACACTACCTCTGATTCCCACACTTACTCCCAACATTGTAATACCCTGGTCAACATTAATTACTCTGTTTTAAAGGTTGAATTTAACCGGAATAGACTACTTTTTTACAATGCAAATAATATAACTCGGGTGACTTGCGTAACTCGACGGGTAGCCCGAGTTGAGACCAAATCACCCTGAGTTATGGCTAGTTAAATCGGGTCGTCATGACCCGAGTCAACTATTGATTCAGACTGATTTTTTGGTCAAGTTGTTGAGTCACGACTTAACTCGATCGAGCTGGTCCGAGTCCATGAACCTTAGCTTTAACCCTAACTATGAATGCTAATTTTTTGACTAGGCAGGCTTGTTTTGTAATTACCCTTTTCTACTTTGTAGGAACTATACGGACGGTTTCCCGCTGCCAATTATTAACCAATGCAAAAAATATTGCATGGGCCCCTTTGGCGCAGGATTTTAAAAGCGAAAGGGGAATCTCGTAAAATAAAAGCACTGTTCTCTCATTACATTAAATCTCTCATCATTTGTCCACTATTTATATCAAGTTTTAATAATGCACGGTTATTAATTTATTTTCGAAATTTTAACATATTAATATTCTAAAAAATGTTAAGTTGAATTACAAATACAATTAGTAATAAATAAATTGTGAAGGAATAACTAGTAATCCTAGTATAAGGGTTTTAACCGTTAAAGTGTAAAATTTCGACTCAGAGGCTGCGTGAATGCACAAAACATCTCAAAAGAGCCTAGTTAGCTGGAACCAGTTACAGTGCTAAACACAAAGCTTAGTTCACCCGACTAATCTTATCTGGATCGTCCAGATATGTTTTGGACGGTCCAGATTTGATTTTATAAAAATCTATATTTTCTAAAAAAAAAATTATTTCAGTAGATGCAGAATAAAAAATAAAAGTAATCTTTCAACTACTATTTTTTTAAAAAATAATTTTTTACTTAAAAAATTATTATTTTTTTAAAAAAATCAAATCTAAACCGTGTAAATCTAAATTTAGACGGTCTAGATGAGATTAGTAATGTGAGCTAAACTTTAAATTTAGCAGCTCAGCAATATCACTGGTTCCTAGCTAATTCGTTGACAATATCACAATATTTGAATCCGATTATATTAGATGGGCATAAAAATATTGGAAAGGAGAAGGAGAGGAGAGAGAGAGGAAGATGAAGGAGTGAAAGAGAAAGAGCGGGTTGGAGCAGATGAAGCGTGCATGAGTTTCCGAACCATCGTACCCCATAATTGCAGAAACCCTGCAAGTTTAGTCCATTCCACTCTGCTCTTCCTTTTCCTTTAACTCTGTCTCGCTGCAGCGTTTCCTCCCTCACATCTTCATCCACCGACATTTTCGCAATCAGGGTTTCCCATTTATTGCCTTCCTCCCATTCCACAGACACCCCAGAGATACGTAGCTTTTGTCTGTCTTCAGTTTTTTTGCTTTATTCGTTCTTCACACCCCGCATCGGTCCTATCAAAAGTTATATAAATATAAATATATATGGATACTGCTGCCTATGTGCCATCCTCTCTCTCTCTCTCTCATTGATGCCTTGGCTTTTTCAAGTTCCTTCATTAATTTCCGGTGATGAGATTGCGATAAAGGTTGTCATTATTAGTATACAACATCATCGATCCCCTCTTAATTTGAATACCATCATATATAATTATCACCATCATAGCACAGTACTTTTGTTGGAAAGCTCAGTGTCTCACCCTTATTTTTTTACCGTAACCCCTTTTTCTTTTACGTGCTTTTGAAATTTGAAATGCATATACTGTATATATACAAACCCCAAAAGGAATTGCATGATTATTATACAGTGTTAGAATCTTTCATCATTGCGGTGAAAGAAGTTCTAGAATACTCTTTGCTTCCGTTTGGTAGGATATGGGATTGCATGGTTTTGAGTGGCATTTTGGCGTCTTCTCCTCGCGCATACATACTACAGTGCTTCAGCGTTCAACCTCAAGTAAATCCAAACAGCCACGTACGTCACATCATTTCATGAATCTACATCCCTGATTATTACATCATAACAAACTCTTCAACCTTGACTGATAAAAAGTACGAGGCTACCGCGGCCTCCTAGGAGTTCAAACTCTGCCACTACTCATGCTTCCCAGAATTTCACTTCCATGCATGGAAGATCAGTACTCCTCAATCAGTTTGCAGAAATTCCTGCTTCCATATTATTATTATATCAGCTTCTGCCAAAGCCTGACTGAACTACCCATGCCATAAAATCAGAGAGCCAAATAATTTGATTGATCGAGCAAGGGATGGAATGTAAAAGCGACTACCTCTGAAGTTGGAGTAATAAAGTCTTTTGCCTTATAATTACCATACCTATGTATAGATGCTTTCTTTTCTAATGCCTCTGATGATAAAAACGAGAAAAGAATAATGCTATGCCGTTCTTCAATGTTTTCAAATCTCACATTTATTAAAAACGGTTCGACAATAAAGTCTTAATTAGCACTTTTTTTAATACCAGAAAACTATATATGCTCCATAATATCATCACGACAAAGAATATCCTTATCTGAACCAAACCAACGTTGGCTTTGCATTAAGAGTGTTTTTCCTGGAGATGTGATAGGCTTGTATGTCAAGAGGCAGCGAAAGAGGGAAATGTGTTCAGTTCAAAATTCTAACTAAAGAAAACTCAGCCTCAGCAAAAGCTAACTTGGAGTGGCACGTTGTTCACTACTGTTTCACTTTTCTTCTTTGTGCTTTATCGTGCTCATATGTGGGCGAAAATTGGTGCTCTATAGTGTGACCTAGCTTGGAGAGAAGCAGGCCCATGTCTAGAGAAAACACAAGATCTGATTATAGAAAAATCCCACAGGAGATACACCATTACACGAACTCAGTTATACAAACAAACCCATATAATACAAAAGAGACTCCCATGCAAAACCTAAAGAAATATCAGTTACAATAAGCAGCAACATAAAATTTAAACAAGAACAAGCCCAAGTAGAAGAAGATCCATATTCTACCATTGCCTGCGTTAACATTTCTGAAATACTAATTTTGAACTGGGATCGATCCATCGAGTGCTTCAATTGTGATTTTTTTTTTTGTTGACCATAATGTAATGGTCAAGTGGATGTTAACTTATAAGAGGTGGCTAGGGGAGGAAGAAGATGCAAGACCCGATAAATCAGTCCATGAATAGTACTGATTATTGCTATTATGATTACCTATGAGCGGTCTTGACAAATTTAGGGCTCCACTCTCTTCCATTTTGACAGGTGGCAGCTGAGTTGTAACCCTAGAACTTGAATCTCCCATCACTCCATTCTGTACCACCGCCATGCTCTCGCTTTGAAACTGGTGGTGGTAAGAAGAATCGACTGAGTTGTTTGCCTCGAACCCATTCAAGAAATTAGGGAATTGCTGTGAGCGCCACTGATTGTCTACCGCTGCGATTTGAAAGCCCATGGGCTCATTCTGGGCTACAATGTCGCGCAAGCTCAGGCCCATGTTCCCTAAGCCGTAACGGTTGCCCAGGTTTTGTAAAGAAGCCATGAATGGCAAGTTGGAGGGTTGCTGCAACTGACCGATCAGCTCGGTGGCGCCGGCGCCGGAGGGGATTACACTAGTGGCCGGGTTGGGGAGAAGGGTCTGCTTGTTCTCAGCGGCGGCGGGTGCGCCTGCCGGAGACTTGGAGCGGCTCCTCTTGCTCTTCTTGTTTCTCCGGCATCCACCTCCGACTGGAACGTTCCTGAGAGCGCCGCCCCTTGTCCAGTATCGCCTACATGTCTTGCAGAAGTGACGAGGTTGAGAGAGGCTGTAATTGTTGAAGTAGCAAAACTTGGTGTTGGTGGATTCGCAGCGGGGGCACTTTAGGGCTGCCTCGGGAGGAGGTAGCTTCGCTAGCCGGGCCCGATCGGCCATCGAACCAGGGCGGACTGAGCCTGCACCGCAACCTCCAGCATGAGGAAGAAGCTGAGCGCTTTCATTTCCATTTGATTGCTGATGATTTTGCTGCTGCAAAAACAGAGAAAACCTCAAAACACAGAGAAAATAAGAAAAGAAAAGATTCACGATGAAGTAGTATGATATGAAAACACAAAATCTGGTATATTCAACAAGATATTACAGGGAATAGGAATAATAATCTTTGGCAAATAAATTAGCTTTTTAGGGTTCGGAGGATGTGGCTGAAATTAGAGGAAGTTGGAAAACCTTACCGGCTGCCAATTGGGAGGATCTAAATAGACTGGAATAGAAGAGAAAACCATGGTGTGGTGGTGCGATGATCTTTTTATGGTTTTTCTTTTTCTAAAGTTTGATGGGTCTTTAGAGAGATGGTGGAGAATCAAACTGAGGGAATACCAGAGCAAAGAAAGAAGGAAAGAGAAAAGGAGAATTAAAGAGAGGGAGGAGAGGGAGGGAGGGAGCTAGAAATTAAAGCCAAGGAGGGGGGGGGGAGAGAATGTGTGTGCTTTGCTTTTGTTTACTTTAATTTGCCCTTATATTATTATTCTCCCTAATATTCTCTCTCTTTTTGTTCTATTATATTTTTTTAGGGTTTTAAGTGGAGGGAGTTTCTTTCTTAACCTATAAGCCTTCTTTATTGATGGGGGGTGTTCAGTAACAGTAAATATATTTGTGCTGATGAAAGGGGATAGTGGCTGCCATGCTGCATGGAGAGAAAAGACCATGACGACACCGTATATAGAAAAGTTAATTATCACTGTCTATTCTATATTGGTAATGGTGGGATCACCTCACGTAATCAAACAATTTCAGCTTATCCATGGGCCTGACACATGCACGACATGCTTCATATACATACAGCTACTTTTATTCTATATTGATTGATTAATTAATTAACTAAACGTGCAAAATGGGGGCGGAAAAAGAAAGCAGGAACGAAATCTGTTAATTAAGCTCAAAACCTTCTGTAAAGCGTACCAGATGGAAATATATATGTACATGATATTACCTGGTGCAACCTAGCAACAAGGAAATTTCTTTATAAGTGGGAGGAGAAGAAAAAAAGAAAGCTGGTAAATAATGCAGATAAGCACAAAGGAATTTTGCTCAAACTGATGCAGTCAGTAGTTGTTCTTCCAGTCATTGAACAATATTTATAATTTTGTTTGTGTGTTTCATGAGATTTAGACGTTTGAATTCGCAGAAAATTAATAATGATTATGACGATGATGCATGTTCTGTCGACTATGATCGGTCACAGAGAGATTTATCATATGTAAGTATTGTCATATTCAGACTCCCAAAATCCATTTATTGGTGATTTAGTCTATTAAAATTTGTGTTTTTGATTTAGCCTGTCGCTGAAAATTCAGGGTTAAAAAAATCTTCTAACACAAACTTAATTGTCAAGCGTACCCAAAATTAAAGCGCACACGAGTGATATTTTGTTCATACCAAAACTCACAACTAACCATTTTCCCTCTAGCTAGTTCTCGATCGACATACAGTGGATTTTAACAATACAATGATGTGCGAATTAAGGACTCTGAGTGCGGAATAATTAATGAAAAGATGAACAGTATAATTCAGGGGCAAAAAAACATAAAGAGAAGGGGGGAAGTTTGCAGGTTGATTAAAGCGGTACGTAAATATATTCAGGTAATTAGGGCTTGTCTTCATCGGAATAATGGCTTTACTTTTTGTATACATACCCAAAGCAACGGGAAAATTCAGAGCTTATTAATAAAGTTGTAGGGAGATATCCTTCTTTTCTGCACAGCACAACAATAATGACATCAAATGCTTGGAATGAAATGTGAAGTTTATCCCAATGCCATATCATCAACATCTTCTTTTTTTCCCCTTTAAGTGGCTGTGGCTCTATGTAGACACTCTATCCTTGTAGTTGCCCTTTAACTTTATTAGAATTGCTTCAATTATTATTATATGATACTGCTCGGAATTGAGGGCGTTTCAATTCACTAGCTCGTGTCTTTTGTCTATTTTTGCTTTGCTTTTTGCTGTTAAGCCCCCTTTTTTTCTGGTTCAGAGCCCCCTGATGTGGTGGAGAAAAAATAACATTCTTTTTGTGAGTGGCGAAATCGTCACAGCCAGATTCGGACCCTTACATTGGGTGTGCATGAGTATGGGACAAGGGAAAGTGATGAAGCAGAAACTTATCATCCTCCATTCATGTCGTTTCTTCGGCCATAAGAAATTTTGATGTCTCTCATGATAAGTTTCATTAATTAATTCTTCTTGCTCTTTTGGCACGACATGCCGGTATTATGGTCTACGCACTTGTTCATCAAAAAATGTTAACTTTCATATGGAAAGGTTTTTGGTCAATTTGACTGAATAAAAAATAGCTGTAGCCGATCTTTACGTCGTGTGCTAGTATTTTAATTTATGTTAAAGTAATTTTGGTGCACAAATCATCATCGCCTACAGCGTCTGGTAGACTATCTTTTACTATTGACGAAAAGAAAAGAAGGATGACCTTTTATTACTGCAAGAAGTCATACACAATACGCGACACGGCTCAAAAAATATTGGTCATGTTGTAATCAGTATGCTATTTTAAGTATGTATAAAAAGTTGAAAACAATTTAATTATCAACTTAGATTTAGATTAGTGGGAGTGGTAAACACTATATCATCCCGGGGGTGCGAGGGCCTTAAGTCTGAACCTTTATGCATGTAAGGAAACAAACTTTATTAAAAGAGATCATTAATTTTTTGTAGTTGACGGAGAATACCTTTGGTCTCATTAAAAAAAGTTTATTTTCTTTATTTTTTTAATTAAATAGTATATTAGCATAGATAATCACCACGCACCAAACCTGAGCCTCCAATGCCCCAACCTTCCAATTATTTTTAACTATCATTTTTAAAAACCAGAACCACACAACTTTTTAGTTTTTTTAGAAATGATCAAAATTATCAAAACTTCACCGTTTCATTCAATTAAACCTAATGAGCAAATTTACGAGTCTTCTAATTCCGAATCACTTTCTTAAAAGAAATATGTTGGAAGCCGAGACTTGTATATCTCTCCATTAGATTTAATTTCCTTGTGTATATAACTATATATTGCTGTTCACTCGATCAATTTGACACTTTCAAATATAGGACCATGATGAACACATGATCCAACTATTCAGTACTTCTTTCGAATGCAACGTGCGCACCGATTTTTCTCCTTTCCTTTTTGTAATGACCACTTGTATTTCATCTCCCATTACTTCCAGTCTCCGAGATATATATACATATATATGTGGTCGATCGCTCGTAGGAGAAAAACGAGTGAAAAAGAATAGCCACAAGAATTAAAGTACTTTCAGTGTGAGATTAAGATGGGAGAAAAAATTAAAGAGAAGTAGAATTCAGTCTATTATCAAAAAGAAAAAAAATGACGAGCTATACGCATACGGATACGAGTGGAGATTATAAAGAAACGTAGAAAGAGAGGAAGGGGAATGGTGGGGCCAAAGATTTGCGTGTGATGTTCCATATAATATGTAATTATGGAGCAATCTAAGTGTTAAGCCACAAAAAAAGAAGTGCCAATCATGATTTTTGTTTCCAATGCTGTGGTCGGCAATTCTTTCTTCCACACTTCCGTTAACATGCCTCAAACATGTATATTCTGTTGCTTCAGCTATATATGTTATCTATGTACTGTTTCGATAACTGGAGAACCCTTATTATCATGCATCTCCCTTGTCTTCTCTCCCTGTTCTCATCAGCTCTCCTATCATTTTGCAGCAAGCAGACAGGCAGTTTGTTCTTTCATTTTTCTGGACTGTAAGTTAAACCTCGAAAGAAAAGTCACCTTGATTTCTAGGGCATTAAATGTTCCTTGATTAGCATAGGATCTATGGCGGTTCTCATCAGAAGTAGGTAGGGAGATTGAGAAGTATTTTCAAGAAGCAGAAAGGAAAAAAGGTTGAAAACCATAAAGGAATTATTCAACCATTATATATGTGGATCAGATGTTATTTATAGACTAGTTAAGTGAAAGTCGTTGTCCATTTTTGGCAAGAAAGGAAAAGCAGAGGACAAGTTCCTTGTATCCGTGTTTGTTTATAACTGTGAGAAGAGGGGTAGCAAATGGATCATTAGGGCACACAGCAACCTTTTAATTAGTTTCTGTGGTTATATTTTTGAATTTTTTTTTATTGTTGTCTGAGAATCTAGAAGCGCGTCAACGAGTTCCTCTATATCAAGTTTGGCTATTTGAAGTTTTGGAAGATACGGTATGCCCCCCAAATTCTTTAAAGAAGAAGAAATCTGGAAGACATCCTTTGTCCTCACGGAAGAAAACGAAGAATTTTGATGTAATGAAACTTAATGCATTGGAAATGTGAGGACTAAATTACTTCTTGGAAGAGAGAACGGTTATATGTTTTGAGATTTCATATATATCGGGCGTTTAAAATAAGTTTGATATATCTCTGACCATGCATTGCTAAATTTTCTGAAACTGTTATTAGTTCATATAATTTCGGCGGGTGAGTAAGAATTTTTTCTTTGGCCAGAAAATGTATAACATATTATTACTGTTTTAAAATACAATACATCAGAATAAGAAGAGTCCCTCCAATTAATTAAGCTAAATAGAGATTCATAGAAGGAACAGCAAAGCAGGATTCGTGTGGTTGTAGAATAAATTGAATTTCGAGGTGCCATCACAAATAGAGTAGTATCAATCCATTGCGGAAATAGTAAATTAATATAACCATGCATGTATCTAAATATATTTCGTACTCAACGGTAATCATATAATTAAATTCAGTACGGATTGCAAAATATATATATCTATAGATCCTGTATGTGACGGTAGGTGACGTTGTTCATTAAAAGAAGAATAGGAATAGATTAATTAATGATGATTAGTCAGGCACAAGGAATAATATAAACTTGCAATCCAACTCAAATGAATAGAGAAGCATGTTGTAATTAAAGAGGAGGGAAAAAAATGAGACGTAAAGCATTCAACAAGTGTCTTTAGTAAAGATATGGCTTTCAAAGTGACAGCAATTTGTCATTCCATTATGAAAAACAGTGATCGATAAGGATACGTTGACCGTCCATATGATTTGGGAAATGTACGTAATTCAAGATTCGTCGCCATCCATTCCCCATATTTATATATCACGCCAATATTACCGGCTAGGTACGATCGATGGGCGCATGAAAGAAAGAGATCAGATAACGTTAACTTGGCGCACCTGGAAGTTCGAGTCGTATCTGAATTTGATGAGCATGTACGCGTACATCTGTAGGTTAGGTTGTAAGGTGGAAGAATATAATATAATATATAAATGGAGAATATATATATATATATATTGGGAGGGGGAGGGGAGAGAGAGTGATGATGTGTGTGTGTGTGTGTGTGTGAAAGAGTGGAGGATGATTCCAACTTTTTGGAACTGTTAAAGGGACCAGAGATTGGGAGGAAAAGGGAGGAGGTTGATGGTGGTGTTGGAATCTGATTCCCTTGCCTGTTACAAATTTCACTGCTTTGGACAGCTAGCACCGGTCTCTTCTCTCTGCTTTCCTTTCCGCTAAAAAGCCCATCCATCATCCATATTTATATTTTCTTCCCTCTTTCTCATTAACTCTTATTGTTTTAATTAGCTTCGCAAAAGGCATCCAATTAACATTGCAGCCTTCTCTGCGTCTCTCTCTCTCTCTCTCTCTCTCTCACAGCGAGAGCCATGCACGTGCATGAGAATTACAGATGGACGTGCGGGGCCCACCCAAAAGCATGAGCCTGATCGATTCCCAACACGCACCACACCAAAACCAATTCATCCACCGAGCCCCTCATTTGTCCGCCTAATCAATCACTCTTATTTGCATATAATTCACTCCAATTAATTAACCCGAACCCCTTCATTCCCTCATTCACCCCCTCCTACAAGAATAACATGTTCCACGCATTTATTATATAAAGATCATATATCAGTGTTCGTTCATCAGTTCTATTCTCCAGGGAAACTTGTGTCCAGCACAGTACTGCACATGCATGCATCTGATGTCGTCATATGTATAGAACTAGATCCCATGTGTGTGTGTATATATAATATAATATATCATCACTGCTGGTTACTGCCTCGACCGCTCCTTATTTCTCATCTCTTTCTGTGGAGCTTCGGCCAAATAACGCGCAAAGCATATTATTCCGTTCAAAAGTTTCACTCACGTAATTTTCTATCCCTCCAACTGTATCTAATAATCCATACGAAAAGATCAAAAGCACCACCAACTTGCCTCCCAAATCTTTTATCCATGTGTGCGTGTGGGCACGCACCATATATTCTCCGCACCCCACTTTCCCCTCAGCTTCATATCACCTTCCTTGTCCGTTACTGATGTTTATTCATTCAATTATTTCAATTATTCGTGCGATGCTAGTTCCCCCAACCCTCGTAGCCAAATCATTCTCACACTGCTTTGATGGTGTTGACCAACACGCCAACCTATCCATAACAAATTAAAAAAAAAATGAGAATCATTAAGCCTGTATAAATATAGACAATGTAGGGTTCATGATTTTTTCACAGAAAAAATAATATTTTAATCTGACAATTTCGGTATACCCATACATCGTTCATTAATTGGTTTTGTTCTGAAATGTGACTGTTTTTGGATTACTCCCGGGCCCAATCCATATGGAGTTGGCCCATCATGATTAATGTTCCCATTCTCTGGGCCCAACGTATAAGCTCTCCTGCCTGAAGTGATTCGTGGGCCTATAGGGGCCACCCAGATAAAAGCCTTGTACGGGAATGGCCTTCCATGAATAATAGAGCAGAAACAGCCACAGGGTACGAACAGAAGAGAGGAGAAGAGAAGAGAGATACGCTTAAGGAACTGGAAAAAGTTTCCTTTAAGATTCAAACTCAATGAAAATGGTCGTACGAATTTTGTTTCCAGGTTTATTTTAAAAAAAGAGAGAGAGGTCCTTGATTCTTTAATTTAAATGTCGAATGCAGATTTTTTGTTGATTTTACGAAAAAATCTGATATATACTTTCAGAGTGCGGGAGCAGTGATTTTGAAGGACGTGAATATTAATTTTAAATAATCAGAGAAATTTTAACTGTTAATATTATTTTACGTATGCTTAGCAGGCCTGGGTGATTCATCATGGAAAATTTCGCAACAGTCATGTTCGGGCAAAGAAAATTAACAGGATTAGCAGCTTTCTTGTTTACAGGATTATTGGTAAACTAAAAAAGAAGCAGACAAATGAAAAACAAAAGCTCTATCAATCTTTAATTGTCTTGACATGACACTACCCGTTTTTCCGGTCATTCTCTCTGAACTAGGGTGGGGCCCAGTGTGAATAATTAAATCAAAACATGGGACGAAGAATTCACAAATCAATGGAAATTCCCTGCCTATTCATGTATGTTTGTATGTGTGTGTGTGTTTAATTAGCTGTGCTCAATTTTAAATCAGTGTCCTTGAAGGTAGCCTGATGCGTGTGTCGATTCATCTCAAATCAAGCAGGAGAAAGGGACTGAGAGGACAGAAAGAGTGAGCTGGCCGTCCCTTGTCAAGTTCAACAGCATATTCTCACTTTCCTTCCATTATTCAAATCGACTCTTAAGCGATTCTCTCGATCATACGTTTGATGACACGAAACCACTAAACAACACTCCCAATAATAGCCTAAAGAAGCACAGATCCTTCCTGATTTTTAAAATAAAGCTTGACTTAACCCAGAAGAAATCAGGTCGAAATGTAAAATAGAAGGAATTGAAGCCACCAAGAAATTACTCTTCTATCATGCGTGGAGCCTTTAATTTAGTGGCCGATCTTTCTGGGGCTTCAATGGGTCGTCGTCCCGTCGTCTACATGTTAAATCCACATCTTCCGACTTGCAAGTGGAGAAGAGGGATGGCGAAATGATTTATAAAAGGCAGGAACAATAAATGCCCAACATTTCTTGAATTTTAATGCCTTATTGTTTCTGATTCAAATCAAGTGAGAAATTTGAATTCTGGACAGGCTAGAGTCGAGTGGGGCCGACAAATAGACTCTTAATAAGAGGACCATTTCTGAGTCTGCCGGATATCACATGCAAGAAACAAGGCTGCTCAATTCCCAATTTTCCAGATATTACGCAACTATTCTCATTCCAGAACTCAACGTCATCCTGTTTCCAATCATTCAAATTTTGAACATGCTCCTGTATAAAATAAGAACCCTCCACAGGGTAGACGCAGTAGATTGTTGGGTTTGGTTATTTTTCACTTAAAAAGTTTAAATTTCAAAAGCAAGAGAGCCTGTACTTTGTGGGTTGGATTGGGGGGAACTTTCGGCTGAGTCGCGTGATAACAGCGACATTTCTTGTTGTTTAGGTAATAGTTCATAAGTCTCCGTTTTCGACCGAGTTCGACGCACCGTTTTCAACGTTGTCGTTTTCATCAGCTGGAGCCTCCCTCCCATTAAATGATGTTTAAGTTTGGATTAGGTACTAATTCACTGCCTTATGGAGGCTGCTTGCTTCTCTTCCCCCCCAACACATTCTACCAAGTTCTGAACTTTGATTTTGAAAGGCCGCTTTACTGCAATAAAGTATTTCGAAATGGATCGATAAAGACAACAGCTTCTTAGAGGCTAAAAGATTTTTTTCCTCTTGAAAATAAAAAAAGGTACAGTTCTTTTCAACAAGTCCAGGCACAATTTTTCAACACCCTCTCCCAGCATTTCTTGCCTGGACACCACTCTGATCCATGCGGTTTCGTTGCAGATTCAACGTTACACATACGCCACGTCAGAACTGGTAAAGTGCCTTTGGGGGTTTCATCGTTACACATACGCCACGTCAGAACTGGTAAAGTGCTCTCATGTTTACATTTGACCCTTTAAATTTTCGTACAACTGCGAGTTTCTCTAGTTCTATCCTTTTGATTCACCTAACATCGTATCAGCATTTCTCAGCGTTCATTTGAAATTCAATATCCAGTTCAAACTCTTCTCATTTTTAGAGATACACTTCAAATGAGGATTGCACGTTTAGCCAAAAGAGAACAACAAAAACAAAGGCAGGGCAGGCACATAGGACCAGCCTATGCATAGCAGGATAATGGAACGGTTTTGGATTTTTTTTCCCCCAAAAAAAGTGAATCATTGAGCCTGTTAAAAGAAAGAAATTTGGTAGCAAACAGCCATCATTCACATGAATGATTAACTGGTTAAGGCCAAAGCAAACATGGGGATTAGACAAAGAACGAAATGCCCCCACCATGTTCTTTAATCGCTAATCTGCCATTATGATCATTCCAATGCGCACATAACAAAGCAGACTAGAAAAATCATCGTACTGCTATGTAAATTTTAAAACATACATGAAATCAATACACAAGTCATTTGGACGAATTAATCTGCATATGGAAGAAAAAATGAACAGAGGCGTGATAATTTACTCATGGAAAATCTAGCGGACCATCGATTCCTTCTCTAGTGGTCTGAATGTTGTCGGAGAAGATGCCAACGGAAGCACCTGATGTTGTTGAACCTCTCTCTGATCCCTCTCCCTGTTCTTGATGAGTCTAAGAAACGACCCATCTCTCTCATCAATCACCGTCGTTGGGTTTGGAGAATCCTTTACCCCAGATTCTGAAACAGAGCCTTGATTGCTCTGCGCCCTTCTGTGAGCTTCTTCAATCATTCTTCGGTGCAATTTCTCTTCTGCATCCCTCAGGAACTTGAACTTTGGAGGAGGCGATGAAGATCTAAATCTGTTAATTTCTGGTTCCGACAACGATTCAAAGAGAGGGTTGAATCCTTGGTGCTTGTAAGAATCAAGTGGGTTGTTCAAAGGGGATTTCAACGGTGAAGAAGGCAGAGGTGTGAGAAATGGAGTATCGATTGCCACCATGAGATCACTCAAGCTCCTAGTTCTCGACCCTTTTCTGGATTTCCCATCCTCAGACTCCAAATCCTCCTTAGTCTCCTCCTTAATTGTGAACAGAAATCTGGGTGGACCAGCGAGATTATGCAGCCTCATGAGCTCTGATTCTACACTATCTTCTCCTAAGCTCTTCAATACTACATCCTTGTTAGTAGCAGCAGCAGCTCCCGACTCAAGGTCAGTTTCTAGAATCTTCGTTTCTGGGCCTCTGGCAGTAGCTTGCAATGAAGACAGGGTCTTCCAGCAAGCCCCGTCAAGCATTCGCTTTGTATAATTGCTTTCATCACTCCCAATCTCAGCGTGTCTTCTTCTCCTTTTCCGCCATAACAAGTAGTAAAGCTGAGCAATGAGAGCCAGAAGAAGAAAGCCAAACACCACGCTCAGACCAATACCTATCCCACTGAACGACATCGTCTTTGGTTGCCAGATGGTTCACATCTTCATATCAACAACAACCATACCACAAAAAGGCAACCTAGTTCAGACGAAAACTATGTTCTCCCAGATTTGCAGCACAGAGAAGCCACAGAATTTACGAGAGAATACCAAAATTTCAGCGGATATCAAGGAAAGTGGAGGGTGAGGTGAGAGACAGTGAAGTAAAGAGAGGAGGGAGAGCACGAACCTTCCATTAATGGCAAATCTCTTTCATTTATGGGAGTCACGTTGTAAAAGACAGAAGTATGTTGGCAGAAACACACGCCTAGGAGTGGGTTATTAGTGGGGAGGGGAATTCCTCGGGGGGGAGAGGAAAGAGGAAAAGGCCATACATACCTTGTACGCCAAAGATACGAACAACGCGGAAACCCAGAGAGGCAGAGAGATTGTGGAGAGCCAATGAAAGGAAAAAGCTTAGCTTAAAGAGGATGCCATTACGGAAGTGAGACAGAGTCAGATTGTTTTTCCGTTGAGAGGAATGAAAACCTGTGAATTGGAGCTTAAAAGATAGATAGGGTAGGGCTTGGGGCGTGGAGACTGGAGAGGACTGGGAGTGTGATAAGGCTTAGAAAGAGGCTTGGGGGTGTGGGCCAGCCAAGTGTTGGAGCAATGTGGCTAACAAGTCTATTTGTATGGTTCCACAGAATCTTCCTCACATGGCCCTTCTTCTTCTTCTGCCTCTCATTCTCGTTTTCCCTCAATCATATTGCCTACCAGGGCTCATTATTTTAAACATGGGCTCCCGTAATTTTTAACTTCATTTATATGCTACTGTATTTTTAATCTTTTTATTGTCTTGTTGGTTAAATAAAGTTAAAAAAAATGTAATCAAATACAATCATAATTATAACAAATGAAGTAATCCCC
>QFDD01001412.1:0-32151 GCA_006871305.1 Vachellia collinsii
TAGAGTTAGCTTTTTTTGTTTTTTCAGATTGAAGACGATCTTGTTGATATAAAAGAGTTCATAGTATGGTGCAGTTATAGTTTCCTAAATTACAAGTCTTTCAGTTTTCAACCTGCGGAGAGTTCGTCGTTGAAGTATTGCCATAGGGAATTAGGGATGGAGCCCAGGAAATACTCCTATGACTAGTTTTTAATGGATAAATTTATTTTTTATATAATTTTATTATCCATCAATTCTTTTGATTTTTGATACAAATTATGACATTCAATCAACTAATAATAACACAAATGTGGCTTAAATGATAATATTTTAGTGACTTTAATGAGGTCGCCAAATTTAATCATAATTAAAACAAAGGTAATTCAGTTTAATAACGATTGGATAATACATAATCGTACTAATTGGATATTCATAACTTTATTCATGGAATTAAATAATGAGAAAAATGGCGGAATAGGTAACAAGTATTTAAAGCTGAACAATAATGATAATAATGAAAAAAATTGAATTTTGAAATAAGAAACACGCATCGTATCTACTCTATTATTAAATAAATATAATCATATAAATTTGAAATAGGAAATAATTAACCATCATATCTATTAATGACGATTATATCCTATTGTCCGAAGTCAATGCGGAGACAGGCATAAACTGAAATTGTATTTTTTCTTTCAAAGATTATTCACCGCCTTTCTTTCCTAAAATTGGCACTCAATGGATTATATATATATATATATATATATATATCTGTGTGATTGTGTCCACACACACGAATTGATTATAGATTGTTTGTCCTCTATCCTTCACGATGTCATATAATTCAGAGCTTCCATCAATTTCTGAAATTTATGAGTTCTTCAACGAAGTCACCATCGCCGCCGCTTCATACTCCAGAGCTGCTCCATTGTGGTGGTGCCCTCCCTTGGAATTCGTCGCCGTTGACGTCAATTCACAGAACCAAGACGACGACGACGACGTCGTTCCCAGTCGCAAGAAGCAACGCTTGAATCTAAATCCAAATCAGACTCGGGATCTCGGAGGCTTCTCGTCTCATGGGGGGACTGTTGCAGGGACCAGTGACGTGGCGCAAACAAGTGATGATGTGGACAACGTTCGTGGTCCCACCCACCACGTGGTGGCGATAAGGCGCTCCAACAGAATCAAGAGCGTGCCACGTTGGATGGTTGACTACTATGTCTGATATGTATGTGATTACCGATCGATGATTACTGATATGCCTGCACTTTTTTACAGCTGAATATTATTTTTAAATTCTGTTAATTATACAAACTTCTCCCTGTAATTATACTCTTGATTAGTATAATATATTCACATATTTAGGAGCAAAAAATTTTTTATTGGCATAGGAAATATTCAATCTTATATGTTAATTCAACTGAATCTCTCTCCACCCACTTGTAATAAGTATCCAGCTTGGGTAACAAACTATGGTATTTGACTTGGTTGACCGGTCAATGATAGGAAAATATTTGAATTTTGGAATAGGAAAAAAAGTATGGTATCTATTAAATTAAATAAATATAGAAATTTGAAAAAGGAAACAATTAAGCGTAATATCCACTAATGATGACTAAATAATTAAAGGATAGCGTTGATATCCTCAACGCGTAATCTGCCTATATGCCATCTACTCTGGATACTCACGATTTCAGACATTTTTGAGCCCTGGCAATCCATTTGAAGGAGCGTTTTGGAGGCAGAATCCATTCTGAAGAATGCATTCTGAAGAGATAGAATGCATTCCGGGGAGATGGAATGCATTTACATGTTTGGAATTCAACTGAAATTTTAAGTCGCAACCCCAAACATAAAAATTTTAAATTGTGACGTGAGATATTCTAATGACTTTTATTTCATTTTTTTTCTAATTTTACGACAATATAAAATAATATATATTATTTAATGAGATTCATTTTCTTATAAATCACTTTTAACCAAAAGTCATTTTCACAATGTTTATTCAAACAAGTATTCATTTTTCAAAATACATTATGGACAAAAATCATTTTCTAAAATGTATTCTGGTTAAAAATCATTCTCTCAACAGTTTTCTAAACAAGCCCTTTGCCTTTTATTTTCAATTAAAACTTGTTGAAAAAGAATATATTTTAGAAATTATCATTATTTATATTATGCTCCGAATTCAAAGGAAATTAAAATTTAATAGTGAAATAATATTCGATATAAATAAATATGATAAGTTTTAGTTTCAATATACAATCCAGATTTAAATTGTAAATATGATATATCCAGATATAAAGAATAATGCTTACGAATAATAAATTTTTGTGGCCGTGTACTGTTTGCGGAGACATTTAAGTATAATATGTGTGTGTGAGTAATTTTTTCTTAATTTTATTGAGCCTTTTTTAAAATAGGGAAACTTAAAGATAAAATACAATTGAATTACTCAAATTATAATTTAGGTTACTAAATTTAACAAATCATTAATCAGGTTGTTTAACACAATTAGGAATTAAAAATTGAGTTAAATGATTTTCATGTATACCCCTTAGTTATTAAAAAATCAAAATTGAAGACAAAATTTTACCCTTTTGGTTATGAAAAATCAAAAGGACACAACTTATATTAGGTTTGTTATTTTGTTATGTCAAGCTTCATCATCGCAAATGAGATGGTAAAAGCCAAGAGGGTTGGGTTAGAAAAATGCTAATGGAAGAAAACGATCAACTTGGTTTGAGCATGACCTGAGCTGATTTAGGTATCTATTTCTATATATAGAAGACTTGGGGGTACAGTGCACCAGAGTCCCCTAAACTTAAAAAAAGAACAAAAAAACTGGGAAATAAAAAAAGAAGAGGAAAGAAAGATAGAAAATGTAACACATTCGTTAGCTTATTTAATTTTATATTAGAGACCAATTTTGAACAACTTTAACTTCCAATGTTTAAAATTAGCTAACCAAGTGAAATCTTAAAACTTTGTAAAGTTTATTGTTCATCAGTACTGTTTACTTAATAAATTTCAGATTTTCGCTCAATTTTAAAAATTTATAATTAATTCTAAAAAATCAGAATTGCATGGTTCAAGCCTCTAAATGTTGGGCAAAAAAAAAAAAGCCTCTAAATGAAGCGTGTTAAGTTCACTATAGGGAAAAAAATTCATTTATCCAATTTCTTGACCAATTAATACAGAATAATTCGTAAAAAAGTACTATTCATTTGGTCATTTTCATTTTTCTAGATTTTTTTTCTAACTTTAGACAATCATAACTTTCTGTACAAAATTCTAAATCAAGCAAATTTTGGCTCCTTTTAAATCTTGTCATGTGAAATATTTATCTAGAAAGTATCAAGTCATTTGGATTTAATTTGCATTGATTCTTCAATGCTTCAACTTAGGGGTGTTGGACCCTATTTTCTCTTTTTAACATTGCTTGGTTCTTTTCTCTCTATACATATATCATCATGACATAATGAATTAGCATGTTTTACATGTCTACCCAGCACATATCATATATTTGGCTTTGTAGAGGTTTAGTATATATTTATCCAAAATTTAACATAATTCCATAATCATACATGTGCATTCTTTTCTTTTCAAAATGGAAGCTATCCACCGTAGTATTTCATCTCTTTGCTTGCACTTCTTAGACTTGACCTAACAGGGTATTTTTTTTGAGAGAATGAGATTCATAGAATCTCAATAGCAAATAACTCTAACTATCATATCAACATGCATACTTATTATTATGCAACAATAACAAACCATGAAACTTAAACATACATTACTAACCTTAAGTGTCATAAATTCATACTTTGCCATGGCATATTACCATCATCAACCATCAAGCAAAAACTTGCATGTTCATACATCACTTCATATAATATTAACATAGAAATTACACAATCAACAATTAATGACAATGTAAATGTAAATGTTAGAGAATTTGCTACTTTATTTGTTTAACTTTCTTTAATCTTTAATGGCACTTTGAAACTTTCCTCTTACTTTTAGGAGACTCCCCTTTTACCACTTAGACTTATAAACATAATACAATGCATTTGTCATTAAAAATGAACCTACCCAATGCATTAAAACATTCATAACCTCACTAAAACTTCTCTTGAACTTTAAGGGTAAAACCTTTAACTTTACCAAAATTAATTCCAATGATTCCAAAGTTATTTTCTCACTTATACCCTACACAATTTTGCCTTCTAAATCCATTAGAAACATCGAAATCATCAAAATCATACTCTTTTCTTCCAAAACATGTCTGACCAAAATTCCACACAAATAAGGGTTTTGTGATTTTTCAAACTTTCTTGTCATAAACTTGACTTATCTTGATCCTAAACCTCTTTCCATGTGTTATTTGACACAAAACACTCCTTTTCATACAAGAGGAATTTCGTTCAGCACCTCCCCTAGGGTTTTTGATTTTCCAAAATTCATACAAGCATCAAAATAACATAAAACAACCATCAATAAGTTCCAAATCATGCATAGAGTTGTTTTCTAGCAACTCTTTCATTTAAATCCCTCTCTTTCTCATTTTTCCTCTCTAACACCCTAACTTTCCAGCAGCTATTAAAATAAGACTATAGGATGGAAGAGGAGAGTCTAGAGATCAAAATAGGGACGATTACAACTAGAAATCACAACTTACCTTAGGTTTTGTGTGATTTTCCTTCTCCTCTTCCCTTTGCTCCTTCAAGCCTTGCTTCTTCTTCCTTGCTCTCAACTTGCACGAAATATGAGCTTCCAAAATGGTCTTGAAGTGTCATGAAAAGCGTAAAAAAAAACCTGCACATTTAATTGCTATTTGGTCTTTGAATTTTTTAATATTTGCAAGATGTGTTGGCTAGATCTTGGCCCTTGATTTTTATCACCTTTTAAATGGACAAATTCTATGCATGAAGAGTATGACCTTGACACATGTTCATGTGATGTCAAAGGGCTTATGCCACTCCAACTGTGGGACCCACTTGTACTGATAGATCAACGTTATCTTACCAGAATTACTTTTTGATAATTCCCTGATCACTGGACCTGTTTAGGGTCATTAAAAATTTTCAAAATTCATATAATACCTTCATGATTTTTCTTTCCTCATTCTTCTTCTAGAATTGTCTTTAATTAATTTTTGAAGAAAACCAAATTTTGGGGGTTTTTTCAGGCATTTTTCTTTCCATTTCAAGAAACTGCCTCTAACTTTCTCTTGAAAATAATTTTATAAATCACTACAATTTCAAGCTATTTTCCCCACTTGTGAGATCAGATATTTGAGGCCTCTGGATATTTTAAATAATTATGTTTAATTAATTATTTACTAAAGGGAAAATCCTTATTAAATCCAACCAAAATGCACAAATCTTAATTTAGACCTAGATTTTTATCAAATCTTTAATAAGGCCTATAAGCCTTACTAAGGATCTATGAAAGTCGTTAAAAAAACTATAATACCCTTTTGTCATTAAAAACAAAAATTGAAGGCATATATATGTGTGCTAAATTTTTTAATTGCAAATTCCCAAATACTCTTCACCCTAATGCCAAAATTCACACTTCCTCGAATTATTAGAATCTCAACTTTTAAGGTTTTAGTTGACTTTAAACAATATTGAGAGTATATTTTGATAATTTCTTTTTTAATGTTAACTTTTGAATTGTTATTTTGTTTTGATTTTTTACAAAAATTTGCAATGAAAGGTTTATACAAAAATTTTGTTTTGAATGAGAATTTGTAGATTGCTATTTTGTTTTGAATTTTTTTGCTATTTTATTCTGATTTTTTTATTTATTAAATTTTTATTTGTTTTATTATTTTTAATATATAAGGGAGCAACAAAGCATATGACATGTTAATAATTATTACAGCAAAGAAGAATTATCTTGTGCGTACACTTCCAGAGAAAATTAAAAAAATAAAGGAAAAGCATGAGGCAAGAAGGAAATATCTTGTTGAAAACAATAGTAAGGAGAAAAAGGATTAGACTAAAATAGAGAGCAAAAAGGGTATATAAGTAAAACCACAAAATTTAAAAATTCCAAATAAGGCCTTATTAGGGATTTAATAAAAGTGCAGGCCTAAATCAAAATTTGTATATTTCAGCTGAATTTATTTAGGATTCTCCTTTATTAAATATCCAAATATTAAATAATCTTTAAAATTTTCATAAAGGTTATTCTTGTCATTCTGACCTAAACCGGGCCTCAATTAATGATCAATGAATTTTTCTCTACCTTTTGAGACTTTGTAAAATTTTCTGATATTTTGGTCAAACTTTGATCAAAATGCCCTTTAACTTTTCCTTAATTACCAAAATGCCCTTGAATTTTATAAATCGCAATTTGGTCCCTCGAATTTTAAAATTTTCACTTTAGCCCCATTTTTAAAATGACACTTAGGCCCTTGAATTTCCAAAATAAAACTTTTGTCTCTTATTAAATATCCAAATATTAGATAACCTTTAAAATTTTCATAAAGATTATTCTTGTCATTCTGACTTGAACCGGGCTTCAATTAATGATCAATGAATTTTTCTCTATCTTTTGGGACTTTGTAAAATTTTCTGATATTTTGGTCAAACTTTAATCAAAATGCCATTTGACGTTTCCTTATTACCAAAATACCTTTGAATTTCATAAATGGCATTTGGTCCATCGAATTTTAAAATTTTTACTTTAGCCCCATTTTTAAAATGACACAAGTCCTTGAATTTTCAAAATAAAACTTTTGCCCCTTACTTTTTTAAAATGACCATTTTGCTCTTACGTTTTCTACGTATTACATAATGGCATTTTTACTTTTCCATTCCCTTTTGTTCATTATCTGAACTCTTAATTAATCTTTAACTACCCGTTTAGCCTTTATATCATGTTATCAAAAACTTTGATATTACAGAAAACAGATATATATAATTGATCATTATTACTATCCAATGTTGGAGATATTAATTGTATTGTAATATATCTTATTCCAACGTAGAATCTCATTCGTTGTGCAAATTAACTGAAATTATTGGAATATTGTGTGCGAGGGGCATTGGCATGTAAAATGTTGACAATCCTATTTAGTCCGTGGAATCAATGGAAATATGATACTCGCTCCAACCATTTATATAAGATTCACTACTTTAATGAAGAAATTAAATTATAAAATAGATCTTATAGTGTGTAATGTAATGGTTTGATATTATATATATTAGCTATTAATTATGTATCATAATTATATTTTTTGAATTTTGATAATTAGAAAATAATTTTATATACTATATGTTATTTATAAAGCGAATGACAAGATATGTGAATTGTTGTTATACCAGCTTCAATACCCTTTAAATAAGACCGACAATCAAACATATCTTTTGGAATATTCATTACGTCGTATTTTTTGTTATTCATTATAAATTCCTCAGCAGCTTGATAATTGTAGTAATGACAAATGCCAACATCAACCTCTACAATCACAAAGAAATGACATAATTATTGTGGTTATTGTTAAGCACGTTTGCAAAATCTAGGATTTTCATCATCACAGAATTGATAAGTCCCTTGAGAACATTAAAACATTCACGTTGTTTCATGTTCTATTTCCTTCACTAATTTGTTGAGGAAGACATGTAAAAGTAGGATGCATGGTTGGAACATGCCAATAGGTTAATATGTATTTATCATTCATGGGAGTAAAAACATCATGCGTATTGAAAAAATCACTAACATTTATTCTATAACCTATAAGTGCCCCATGGACAAACTGTAAATTCATACATGTATTGACCATCAAAATCCAAACCCTATTAAAAAGCCAAAAAGGGCAAAAAGGCCAATTAAATTTTTCAAAAGATAGCCATAAAATTTAATAGGGAGATGAATTAGTGAAGAACTAGCTTTCACACCAACGGTGATCAAACTTGAAATTTATTCGGTTGAAGAAGGATAGTGGGTTATTGTGAAGACATAATAATAGAATTTTAGGGGCTGATACTCATTCTTCAAAATGAAAATATTATGCTCAGGAAGTTAATTATATCATCGAGTTATATCATCTTTGTTCTTGAACAAGTATTGGAAAAAATTCTTCACTTTCTTCCATGCTTTACACAATGATATCAACTTTAAAGCCTAAATGGTAAGTTTTCAAACAATCCAAATTTTAAAGTTTAAGTATGATATGTCTGGCATGTTTAATAACATGCTTTCTATAAAAATTGAAAAGGCAAAAACCAACAACATATTCCATATTAAAAAAAAAGTGTCTTTACATTTGAAAGCGAAATAATGGACAAGTATGACTTGTTTCAAGCCATGATACAATACAATTATGGTGATAAAAATGATCGCATGACATCACAGAGATATCTTCACAATCTTCAAAGCCTTCCAAACAAATGGTACACCTGTTTTCCTTTATTTCATTATTTAAAACCTTCAGTTTCTTGAGTAATGATATCATTATGGCCGTCTTTGAAGTTGGAACTTGAATTATAGATAACTCTTGCATTGATTGGTCTATGGCTTCAGAGATTTCCCACGGCAGAGGATCAACATTATAAAATCCAATTTTATCTTGAACTTCTCCATCTAGAATTCTTAACAGTAAATCCATTAGCAAAGGTATTGTGCGAAATCATTGAATAGATTTCTACGAGGGAATCCCACAACATCTTAGAGTAATTGACTCTAAGACAAGAAGTGATTTCAATGCAAGGTGTCCCATCTCGCGTGAGGGCGCAACATAATTGACTTTAAAATTGATGTCAAAATAATCTTTGATGCCTTTCGGGATGGAGGCCTTGACTTCACTTTTGACTCTGAAGTAGGATGTTTGTTGTGAGAGAAATATTAATCTGTCATGAAAACAATTCAAATGATCATTACTTAACACACATGAGGTTCAATTTTATTCCCGCGCACGTTACAAGTATCTAATCTATTAAGATATTGAGGGTAAGTTGTGAATCATTTCCAATAAGATTTATATGGACACAACCACGTTTCAAGCAATTCCAAACAAGTTGGTGACTATATAACATACCATATTTAAATTTAAAATTTTAAACATGTTTTTTGCTTTAGAAATTTATAAACAATTTTTACTGCATATATATTTATTTAGAAAATAATCAAGCTTTTCAGATTAACTAGATTCTTAAGCTTCATCTCCATTGTTGTAAAAACATCACTACAAAAAAAAATAGGGAATTTGCCACGGAATTTCCAATGGAATAGTAGTTTCCAATGGAATTCCATGGCTAATTAATTTCCAACAGAAAGTGTTTCGTCGAAATTTTGCCATGACAAATCAGTTTTCGACCGAAAATTGTTTTCGTCGCTGATTAGCGACGAAATTTCAGACGGAATTCTGTTGCTAACTAGCAACGGAAATTGCTTTGCCATGGAAAAAATCCATGGCAATTTGCCACAGATTTTCCCATGGATAATTCCGTGGCAAATTGCCACAGAATTTTTGCCACGGAAAAAACCGAAAATTCTGTGGCAAATTGCCACAGATCATTTTATGGCCTCTTTTTTTCTGATCTTTAAAAGTTTATTCTTTATTTCCAATTATATAAAAAAAATTATGAATAACAATTTGTTGAATTTGAAAATGTAAATTAAATTAAATGCATCAAAAGTTCTACAAACAGTATACTTAAAATGTCAAAGTATATAAAGACATAAGTTCAACAAGAATTTATGAAATTCTGTCGCATAAGAAAAAACCACAAGTACATAAACCCTCAACTATCATTGGTATCATTGTTTTCATCAAACGGGTTAGAAAATTTAATCCCCACTCTTTCCAATGTAGAAATGATCTGTGCATTTTGTTGCAAAAGTTCCTGATAATTTTGACGAATCTCTTGATTCTCTTGGCAAATGTCACACCCCTTTTTAAGGATAATGTGATAGAATAGGATTTTCCGAAAAATTTAAAAATTTTTAAAACAACTTCTAGATAAAGCAATTATTCCCATTTGAAATCCAAAAGGCCAGGTTTGATCCTGGTTTCAAACTCTATAACTGTAGTTTGAAAATACTTTTCTTTTAAAACTATTCTCTAACTTCATTTACTTCAAAAGAAATCCTTTAAAGACTATTGGTTATCCATTGCAGTTTACCCTTACCTTGCATCTGTGAGGAGACATTTCCCCTCACAACCACAACCTGTTCACCTCCTATCATATACACTATTTACATAGTTAATTATACAACCATAAGCCACCCAAGCTTATATCAAAATAACATTCTTACTCACTGAATTCAAAACCAAACTTAACATGGAAAAAGGGGAAGGGGTTTTTCTTCTATCTTCATTACACCATCCAACCTTCCCACCTTCTAAGCTTCTCTATTCACCAACTCCTTGCCCTTTGAGCTACCCACCTTAGTTGCAATTATTTGAAAGGGAGGGTGAGATTCGAAAATCTCCATAGAAACCACAGTTTATCAAATAATTATATATATAATTCACAAGCATGAAAAAACAAGCCACATGTTCATACGGATATCATTTCACATAACACCCTACACCTTCGGAGGGTTCACATAATACCCCTGCACCTTCGGAGGGGGCCCAAAGGAAAAACATTCCCAAGGGACTTACACATCACCCCTACACCTTCGGAGGGGGCCCAAGGAAAAACATTCCCAAGGGACTTATACATCACCCCTACACCTTCGGAGGGGGACCAGGGGAAACATTCCCAAGGGACTTCATCACATCAAGTATAACAAATATGGCACAAACAAGTATGCAGAATTAAATACATAAGAATAAGATAAAGAGGGTTTCTACCTGTCTCCCTTCGTTTACCTTTACCTCCTTCGGCAAGTCTATCTTCCAGTCATCCTTGGGGTGCTCAGGAAAATATCCAATCCTAAAAATATTCACGTATAACATTTCATTAACTATACGCTTATCGAGCTTCATCGAGCTCTTCTTTCTTCCCTAACCCCATTTCTACCCCTTTTTATGGTCAATCTCAAAGAACCCAAGGCTCTTGCTTCAATTCCAACGCATACACACACGCACACATACATTCACAGACCCATATATTTATCACATCCTAGTGTTTCCCTTCCTCTAGGAACCAAGAACTCAAGATGAACAAAGTAAAGACAAGCTCTATTTTCAGTTCATCACTGTCATCATGACACACGTACATGCAGATCACTTGTTAACTTTAAAACACCAGCATTTATAATTATCAAAGCGCAAAAATCATAGCTCAGAATCCCATCCTTCTGAAGAATAGGGGACTCGACTCAGAAAATCATGAGCCCATTTCACAAACTCATACAATCAACAGATTCATCACATGCAAACCATTATCTAACCTAGGTAAACATGGGTTTGAACACCCATTAAACAAATCAAAGATTTTCTTCTGTTTACCTCTGATTTCCTAATTATCTATAACTCAAATCCCAACCCAAGAATGGATCCAAAGACGGAGAAGAAAGGAGCAGAGCTCACCTGGTCGAGATCCCTTAGCTGCTCATGTTTTTTGGCCACGTTTTCTAGTGAGATCGCCACTGCTCTCTCTCTCTCGCTCTCACTCTCGCTCTCGGTTGCTGGCTGAGTGATGAAGAAGACAGTAATGAATGAGGGAGGGAATGAATTGAATGGATGAAGAAAAAGGAGATAAGGACGTGGGAGTAAATGGTGTGCCCTTTAGCCACATGTGTGGTGTGCATAAATTCTCCCCTTTTTTTTCCATCATCCAAAATTGCATTAAAATACTCTAACAAATATCTTTTTACCCAAATTTAATACTCAATAAGTATAATAACTACTTTGATAAATTTTGGGTAAATTTATTTATTCTTTTTAAATCTCTTTAAAATACTTTTGACCAAAAAATTTATTCATATTTGTCCAAACTATTGTAATTGGCTTCTCAAAGCTTCAATTACATTTCATAACACATTACCCAAAATTTGGGATGTTACAGTGAATCTTTTGATTCTGTTGGCTAAGCTCACTTATCTTCTTGTTCAATTCACCAACATCATCAGGATTGTTCTATGTGTTGTTGTTAATGGAAGGAGATGACCTTCGAGAGGCGGAACAACCCATATCTTCAGTCTCAGATCCAAATCCATAAAGACGACCTTTTTTGTTCTTTTCGCCTACAACCTCTAACCATAACTTGTCTTCATCATGATTAGATCCTGTGTCAGAACTTATATCCGCTTTTCACCTAAGGAAAGCATCCTGTGAACAAAAAAACAATAGAATTCATTTTCAAATTAGATGATGAAATAATTAACTAACATAATACATAAACACACAAAGTTTTCTTCATCGTGCATATAACTGAATAAGTGTTTTATCTATTCCCTAGTTGCTTCAAAATTCACATTTCTTCATGGTTTTGATAATTTTATTCTTCTTCTTTGGACTATGAGAGGTAGCATGCAAAATCAAACCTATATGCCATTAGGCCTTAAAGTCTTAAGGTTATGGATTTCATATTCTATAATGTTCTTCATGGTATAAGATGTGGAACCATCATCAAGATTTGAAGTTTGATTCTCTCGCTGTTTAACGTCACCAAAAGAAAAAACAAGTATTAAAGCTAGAGATTTTAGAGGATGTTTAGTTATAAACTATGAAGGCCAAACAAAAAAGCATTAGTTGCCTTGGTCGTTTGAAATATGAAGAAAATAAGAAGCAAAACGCTTTGTGAAAAATTCTGAACAATATGATATACTTGGAAAGCTTTTGTTTACTTCTTCAATGCACTAATCAGAAACAAAACACTTGAAAATATGAATGTGTTGAACTTGAACTCAACTTTCTAGCCTCTAGCAAAGAAATTGGAAAGATTCTGAACAAATCAGATATACTTGGAAAGCCTTCTTCTTTATACTTGTTCAATGCAATTTTGGATGTTCATTATTCAAGATTTGGAATCCAGAGAGTATCACAATTGAACATCATATTCTCTTAGAATCTATCCTTTTAGAAAGAATAATAAACAGTAAAAAACAGATACTACTTGATTGGATCCAATTCATGTTACAAAAGATCACAAAACCAAGGTCAAAGTATCAAACAAGAACTTTTTTTAAATCATATGCCATATATCTTCATGCTTTCTAGGGTCATTAGAACAGTTCATAAAATCATGAGCAACATAATTGTTCTTCTTAATTATAAACCAAAACATTAACATGAAGGATGATCTAACGAATGCATCCATTAGACACTTAGGTATAATATGATTCAATAGTCCTTATGATGGAATTGTAGAACTCATTTAACTAATTATATATGTAAGTCAATAGATCAAGTAAAGAATTGCAGTCAAAGTAAAGATTCTCATCAGCACAATTCCAATGATACAATATGACCAAAAAAATTATAAACATATCGATGGTCAGCAAATTCTCCAGTTTTTTCATTAAAATTTGTCTTCTTGAACAATTCAAAAAATGTAGGGTCTCTTTACAACTCCAAAAGATACAGTTATATATTTATAAAGACGTATTATGTTATGAATTAAGTAAATATCATGACAATAAATTCTTACCATCTTTCTCTTATGCTCAGTATTAGGAATGCTACCACCTTTATGTTGAGTGCCTCCAGTGGAAAATGCTCTATTACCCTTAGCTATCTCACTCTTAGTCTTATAATCTTCTGAATTCCATATTGTTTCTAACTCAGTCATCACATTATGTGGAATCCAATTGGGCCTGGTTTGTTTTTTAAAGAGGTCTTGTCTAATCACATGCATTGTATTTCTCAAAATTTCAGCACACTTAGCATTCCAATTTTTCTTAATCTCATAATCATGTTCTGGCAACCATTTAAGCTTTTTCTACATAACAAAGAAGAAAAAAAATTAAGAAATAACAAGTAAACGATAATGAAAAAAATGTGTGAAGCATAATGTAGAGATAAATTGTACCGCCTATTGATTGAACCAAAGTTTCTTATAATTAGAGGGTGTTGCCTTCCAACTATAACACAGATGTTCGAACTTTCCTTGAATTATAGGAAGAATACTCCGCACAACAATAACAACAAGATTGAATCTAACAATAATTTTTTAAAAAATAATTATAAATGTTACAATTAAGCTAACAAGAAAAAATAAAAATTTTATGATGACTTACGTTCTCTTGTTCGGATATACCCATGTTCGACCATTTGTGACATCATAACCCTATGGTTGAAGGCCAGCAAAACCCTGAGCAGTGTGTGGTTGTGAGTTATTTGTTCCATGAGATGGAATTGAAGGTGGAGAGGATGGAGGAGGTGATGATGAGGGTTTAAAAGATTATTCAGTCATAATTGGAGATGGAGATGATGCAGGAGGTGATAAAGAGGATGTAATAATCAGAGATGTAGAACTAAATGAGGGTTTAGTATGCCTAGGGACGATAGGGGGTTTGGCCATAGTTGGAGTAAATGTAGTTGCTATATGATGAAAATGCAATTTGTGAAGTTGCTTAGGGTTTAATGCAAGTGATGGAGTGTTGATTTATTCTCTAACACGCTTTTGGCCACGACCTACCATCTACATGTTCAAATGTAAACTGAGTTAGTAAGTAATAGGAAATAAATCATCACCAAAAATAATAAAAATAATAGTTGAATAATTTAAAAACAAATGTAATGAAAGTGAACCTAGAATTAAACAACAAAACGCCAAAACCATAAGTTATGTATCATCTTTATTTTGATCTTGATCTTCATCATCATCATCATCATCATCTTCATCATTATCATCATCTTCTTCTTCTTCATGATGAACTGTATAATCAACCGACATATCTATTTCTTTATAGCTCATTTTACAGTCTCTTTGGTTATTCAATTCATAATTATCATCACCATCAACAACTATCGGTAGTAAGACTTCTAGTTCATCCACTTGAAATGCTCGTAAGTTTGATTCAGATGCAGAAGCATCAATTATGCTATGAGCCTTGATCTTAATAACGGCTAACCAATTTTCCTTTTGACGATAAGGATAAGGTGTGTAGTAGATCTGCATTGCTTGTTGGACAAATATAAAAGGGTCATACTTATTATACCTTCGTAATTGATGAACTTCAATAGTCTCATATTGTTCATGAACTTTTGTACCACGATTTGGTGTTAGATCAAACCACTCACATTTAAATAACACTAACCTCTTTACAGGAAAACCAATATATTCAATCTCTATGATTTCTTGTACAATGCCATAATAATCATGATCTGTTTGTGCATAGTCAATCCCCTTGATGCATACACCACTATTAGTCGTTGATTTGTGAAGGGACCATGATGCTGTATGAAACTTATACCCATTGACAAAGTATGTAGGCCATGTTCTCACCCTTCGCATTGGACCCCAAGCAATGTCAAGCACAAATGGATCCACAATTTTGTTAGCATGGTTTTCAACCTAAATGACATTATTAAGTATTACAATTAAGATTTGTTGTAGCTATTATGTTAAATGATTAGTACTTACACAATATTTAAACCAATATGAAAAGTTTTCATTGATTTGGAATTCTATGTCATTGTCTGTGATATGAGGGTTTTGTTCCTTTGCATTCTCCACAAAGAAGCTACATAGTTAATAATGCGTTAACGAAGTATATAAATGACATAAGGATCAATTTATCATATTGCAATATAACTTACTTTAGATAATGTTGCACCTCATCACAATTCATGAGGACATATTTTGTGGCAGTTTTATTTCTTCATCATCCAAGAAACGGTGTTTACATTCCCCTGACGGTCTTCCTCGATAGTTGAAGATAGAAATTGCTGGAAAATCCGAATCTCCACCATCATCATTTCTTATAGTTCTTGGGATTCTTGGTGGAAAACCCGGCTCAAAGTAATGTGAGCAAAATATCATGGTCTCTTCAATTATATACGCTTCACCTATAGATGCTTCTACCCGAGCTTTATTCCTCACTTTTGTTTCAAGATATATAGGAATCTACAAGTACTTGGAGAAGTGAAAACCAAGATTAGATTAATTATTCCACTTATCATATATTTATTGTCATATCACAAAAATGTTTCATTACCTTTCAAACGGATACATCCATCGATATTGAACAAGTCCGCCAACCTTAGCTTCATATGGAAGATGAATGGGCATATGCTCCATTGAATCAAACAACCCTGTGGGAAATACCTTCTCCAATTTGCGTAATGTTACAACAATATTTTTCTCTAACAATTCTAATTGATCCACTATTAAAGTAGTTGAACAAAGTTGTGTAAAGAATTGACTAAGTTCCATTAAAGGAATCAAGATAGATTTAGGCAAAGCAGCAAAGGTAATGGCAAACAAGCGTTCCATGAATACATGACAATCATGACTCTTCGTTCCATGTAACTTTGCTTCCTTCATGTCTACACATCGAGCTAGATTAGATGCATATCCATTAGGGAGTTTCAAATTCTTGACCCACTAACAAATCAGTCGTCTTTGTTCTAAATTCAATGAATATTTTGCAAATAGTTTCACCAATTTCCCTCTTTTTTCAACAAGTTCATCATCCTTTCGTCGACAATATTCTTTCCAGTTCATTCGAGCTTATATATTGTCTTTTGTTTTCCCCTTTGTATCCATGATGGTATGAAAAAAATTGTCAAATATATTTTTCTCGATGTGCATGACATCAAGATTGTGTCGAATGAAGTTACTTTTCCAATAGGGAAATTCCCAAAATATACTTTGTTTTGTCCAATGATGAGTGTCCTTATAGCCTTCAATTGGTATAGTTTTTCCATATTGAGTGATCTTTGGAAAATTTTTTACTCCTTACCATACTTCATCTCCACTTAACCGGGTTGGAGGATTTGATTTTTCAACTCAATTTTTGTAAAATGCAGTTATATATCTCCTGAATTGGTGATCATGCAAAAGGATTTGACGATGACAATCAAAGAAGGAAGTTTTTAGCCCATACTTCAACTGGAATGATTTTGTGTTCTCCATACATATTGGGCATGATAATCTCCCCATTGTCATCCAACCAGACAACATACCATAAGTAGGAAAGTCATTGATTGTCCATAGTAATGTAGCATGCATACAAAAGTTTTGACGCAAGGAGGCATCAAATGTTGGCACCCCCTCATCCCACAATAATTTTAGCTCATCTACCAATGGTTGTAAATACACATCTATGTTTCCTTTGGGATTATTAGGACCCGGGATGATCAACGTCAAGAATATATTTTCTCGTGTCATGCACATCTCGGGTGGTAGATTATATGTAGTAACAATCACCGGCCAACATGAATATTGTCTTCCAGATTGCCCAAATGGTGTAAATCCGTCATCACATAATCCAAGCCTCACATTTCTTGGATCATTCGCAAATTTTGGATATATTCCATCCAAAACCTTCCATGTTTGGCCATTAGAGGGGTGAGAAAGGACATTAGGACTACGACGGTTCTCAGAGTGCCATCTAATGTCTTTTGCAGTTTTTTTATAAGCAAACATTCTTTGCAATCTAGGAATGAGAGGTAAGAACCATAACTGCTTCCTTGCAACTTTCTTTTTTCTGCCATGACATTTTCTAAAGGAATATCTTTCTTCACAACAAAACTTACATTGTGTTGCATTGTCATCAACTTTGTTATACAACATACACCCATTCATAAAACAATCAATCTTCTCATAATCAAGACCTAACTTCGACACCAAATTCTTTGTTTGGTACAAGTCTGTAGGCAAACAAGTGTCTTTGGGTTGTGTCCTATGTGTGAGTTGGGAAATTAAGTTGTAGCCTTGTTGTGATATGTTAGTTGCTGCCTTAATACTTAGTAATTTCAAAGTTGCTGAAAGTTGATATTCCTCTTCACAACCTTCCCATAAAGGTTGTTGTGCGGCATGTAACATGTCATAAAATGCTTTTGCATTAGGATTTGGTAAATCATCAACACAATTATATAAATTATCCCTAAAACTTGGCCCAGCCACATCCATCATCATGGTCTCATATTGACTTGGTTGGTTACCAAGTGGTCCTTGAAACATTGGTGAATGATATTCTATTTCACTTTCACCATGACTAGTCCATATATAATAGTCTGGCATGAATCTTTTGCTATAAATATGTGTCTTAACCTCATCAAAAGTACGATATGGTTTACATTTACATTTCACACATGGACATCTAAGTTCTCCAGATGTTTGACAATAAGGTAATTGATATACATAGGCGAGAAACTCTTCAATACCACGTTCAAAATCTACTGTAACCCATTTAGTATTTGGATTGACTATTATAAATCCATCTTCTATTTTCTGGGACTTCCATTCTAATACACACAAATACAACAAAGAGGCTCATTGGTAAAAAACATTCAAGTAAATAATGCCTACCAACCATACTTCAATTAATTTTTCAACAGAACCAACATAAATCAATAATGTATATATGTTTACATAAAACAAAGAAAGTTCATAAAAAATTATGTCTATTCACACTAATTTTATGGCAATATATTCTGAGTATAAACCAAAATAGGAATGATTAAAACAAAAATAATCCATAAGCAATGGATAATATAGATGTTAATGAAGTGATCAAAGGTTTTAGAATAGTGTCAACATTATGAATCCCCCGAGAGAGGTGGGGTTTATAAGTGAGGTTCATTTTTAAACTTGTAAATATTATTTTTCTAGTTTCATGACAGTCAAATTTAAAATTAATCTTAATTGAATCAATGGGTAATACCTAAACTGCATTTGTGGAATAATAGAAGAGGATGCAGCAACAGGAAATCAGTAGAATTGTAGAAATGGAGAACAAAACCAACTAACCTGAAAGAAGAATCAAATGAATCAGAAAGAAGTGAGAGAGCAAGAGAATATTTACTATCGCCAAAACTCAAACATAATCATGATGTTTTCCTTTTAATTTATATCATTAAAATTCAATCTTGGCATCTCTCAACTAAAACAAGCTATCAAAATCTGATGATATATGTAGAATCCTAGATCAACAACTAGTCTTATCTATAGGCCATTTTTTTTTTAAATGTTAAGTATTAAAATTTCGGGTGTAGAGATTGTGCCAAACCTATTTATATATTTTCTGAAATGTAAGTGATCCCACACTTGTGCTAGTTTCCTTTGAGGTTGTTTTTTCTTCCTAATATTTCCGAAATAGTTGGATCAAGAGAATTACTATCATCAGGAGAAACAACATTATAAAGACAAACAATATCATCAAGAGCTTGATGATGACATTGAAATTGGTCTCATCCATTTCCGGAATTAATTCTCCATATCTGAAATAAATAGTGAAAGATATATTTATTGCCTTAGACTTTTTTAATGCCAAAACATTGGTCTTATCACTACTAACAAACTGCACAAACCAAACAACTTTTCATCAAAGGTTGCTGTAAAAACTTGAAATGACAGTAAAATGCAAAAGGATGAAACATAGAACAAGCTCAGGTTATCATAAATTGGATAGATATTTAACCCCCAAAAAAAAGTTCATTGTTTTAACATTCAAGTTATCATTGTCATCAAAATTTGAATGTTAAGTACTACAAGGTAACAATGAGGTAATTCAATAAACAGAAATAGTGCAAAATGACACATTTCACACCACAAGAAACAACTAATTAATTTTGAACCCCGAAGTAAACTGTAATTTACCATCACTAGAGGAACCAGTATAGAAGAGCAGATTCGGTTCAATGGGAAAGTGAGCTTACAGAATGTTATGAAACCAGGTGGAAGTGTTCCTAACTTCCACAATTGTTTGTCATTATTATGCATGGAAATTAAATTTGAAAGCAAAAATAAGTAGATATTCATATTTCAAAATTAACAAGACTACTTTCCAGGACTATTCTCTCAGTGTAATAAAGATTATTTGAAATATTAGTACACCAAATGCCCCAAGACGGTTAGATACTCCTTGCTTTATACATGTTGGGTTAAGCATGGATGAAAAGCATATGAAATCTTCAAGTTAAAGATGGAATAAAATCAAAATGATTAGCCTTTAGTACTTATATATGTGTACAAGCTATGGCAGACACATATACATTAGTAGAGGTCTCGAATATGAGCCCCGAAAATGTCATCGTGCTAGATGTTTAGTCAGAAAGTTTGTGTCTTTCTTACCTGACTCAAATTTAAATTAGTTTAATGTATTAAAAAAAATTAAATTAGTGTATATCTTATTAAATCTTCCGTTAAAAATCAGGTAAGCTCAAGATGCTTGGCTAGGTGGTCCAATCCAAATAAATCATGTATATATGATGACCAATTACAGTATTATTTTAAATTTTGTTCATAATCCATAATAATGTGCCTTCCACAGCTAAGAAAATGCATGTAAGCAATTTTTATGAGAAAAATAAATTTACATAAGAATATTTAAAATAATTCGGATTCCAGTGCTGTCATCTTCATTTCCATTGAAGAAATCCAACTCTATCGTATTATGTTCCATTCTCTTAGCTGTACTCCTTACCAAAGCCTCATACACTTGTTTGTTTTCTAGCCAAAGCGTATGCACTGGTATTTGAGTTTTGGAGTTTACAATTTTATTAAAAAAGTATTTTTAAATAAATGGAACAGATTCATTTATCTTAATTTAATTCACAGCTAACTTCTTCATTTTGTTCCCAAAATTTTAAATTTTTTATTTTACATTTTATACAAATATTAGGGACAGTAAAAAAATTCTATCTATTCCTAAAAAATTATGACAGTAAAGTGCAAAAGAAGAAATATAAATGCTCATCACATAGCAAATAATGTCAAAGTATATTCCCACCTGAATCCAAGGTGAAGATCAGTTTTACTCCCCTTCCTAGTCAACAAATCCAAAACATTCCTCTTCAGTACATCATAAAACCATTTAACTGAAGCACAAAAAATTTAAACACAGCATAAAGCCATTTAAATTCTGTCAGAAAATACGAATTTGTGATGGAATAATTCCGTGGGTAATTTCCCACGAAATTCCTATCATATTTCCGACGGACATATATTCTGTTGAAAATATAGTATTTTTTTGTAGTGCATGAAAGAAATACATATTTTCAAAAATTTAAAAAAGGGAAAAATTATTAAATTCTTTAAGAAAATTAATTTTTTTTTCCGCTCTGATTAAAAGGAAATTTAATACTACGATAAAACAGCATAAAACAGCATTACATATAAATCATATCCTTTTTTTTTGAGTGAAATATATAAATCATATCCTTTTGGTTTCAATCACAATTACAAACCAGATTTAAGATTAGCAGCATGCAAGGCTCATAATTAAAATTTTAAGGAGCATGAAATATTCCAAGCTCTGAATTTAAAAGGAATTTTCTTTCTGTCCAGCCATTCCTTCCTTTTCTTTCTCTATTAAAAAAAACAAATGGCGCTGAGACGGAAAAAGTTTTACTATATCATATTATCGATATAAGGAAAATAAAAAATTTGAATTGTTCTCATAAATCATAAATATAAAAAAAACCTTTAATGAGTCAGCATCTCAATATTCCTAAGGAGTAAAAACCTTTAGGGGCTGTTTGTTTCCATTTTAACAGATTTCTTGTTTTTAAAAACATGAAAACAAGAAAATTTGTTTGGTATTTTGTTTTCAATAAGTTGTTTTAAAAAAGAAAGAAAACAAAAAATTGTTTTTGATAAATAAAAAACGAAAACAAGTTTTTGTTTTTGAATTTCTTAGTTTTTATTTGGAAATTAAAATTGATAAACGTTTTATTCTCTGCTTGATAACTTTTTTTCCATTTAAAGATTTGAGTCCTCATGGAGACTTCACTTTTCAGTGTTAATATATCTATTTTCAAATTTAATTTTTTAAAATAATTAACCAAAGAGTACATTATTGACGAACGAGAGTGAGAATTTTCTTGCAGATGTTCATGGAACCCTCCAGATCATCAGAATACTTGTGTCTGGCAGAAGGGTGTTCCTCATCATCATCTTGGTTTTGAATTCTAATTATTGAATCTATATAGAGAGAGACAGAGAATAGTGTTTATAGTGTTCTTGGGCTTTGTGTGTGTGAGCGCTCTTTTTCTTTTTTATTTTTTTTATTTACCATTGATGATGATCTCCTTTTCTTTATAATTCTTATGTGTAATGCCATCCTGCTGTGATGGGCAATGGACATGCTGCTGTCTGAAATCATTTATTTTCTTGGAACAAAGAATCATCGCTTTTTTTTTTTTTAAAATATGTTATGGGCACGAGATATAGATTTGAAGGTGTAAAAATAGTAATGAATAATTTAAATGGAAGTAAAAAAATCATGTTCGTTAAATATAAACTAATATTATTACGGTTTTTTTCCTTAGATATGGAAAACAGTAACTTTTTTTCCCCAAATGCTGCACTTTTGAAAATATTTACCCATATGCTATATTTAAAATCGTTCACGTGAGGAACAAAATTAGATTTGCACAGAACTCGTTTTCTACAAAAACGAATTTAGTAGCAGTGCAACGAAAATCGTTCACGGGAGGAACGAGTTTGGGCCTGACAGGCCCAAAGTCGTTCACAACATGAACGATTTCATGTGCTTCAACAGCTCCCACCGCAGGCGTTGCAGGCGACGTGATGTGGCACAGTGGAGGTGGATGTGATGTTGCAGCAGAGGGGGGGAGAGAGAGAGAGATGGCATGAGACGCTGAGCTTGCAGAGGCATGATAATGAACACGAAAAAAGCATGAGAGTGAATAGGAACGGCTGAAGGACTATAAGTAAAGGGAAGCAAACGATTTTCCTTGCCTTTGCTTCATTGCTTTTCTCTACTAGTTCGTTTGTTCTCACTCCCTTGCTTCATTGTTTTCTTGTTTCTTGTGTTCATTTTGCTCCCTCATTTGCTCGTTCATGCTTTCTTGTATTTGCAATTGAGTGTATTATTGGTTCCTTCTTTCTATTGGAGTTGCTTAACAAAGTGAATCATCACTTAAAGCTCATTTGTTTATCTTAACAAGGTACTTTATTGTGACTAATTATTTTTATGAATGTTGGCACTATTTTTTATTGTTTAGATAGTTGATATTTTTTTGTTGCAAAATTTTTAGATTAAAAGAGAGAGATATATATGATTTATAAGAGTATGATATTTATACTATAGTTACATCTCATTATTACTTGAAAGTTGCAAGATATAACATATTGATTTGAAAAAAAAACGATAATAAAGTAATAAAATATGTCAATACTAAACACAAACTTAGTTGGTTGAACTAATTTTAAAGTTTGTCAATAAGGAAAAAATATTTAAGTACGTGAATAATAAAATAAATTATTGATACAGAGAAAATTATTTTTTCATTCACATAAGTAATTTTTTCTAGAGGAGTACTAACTATGATATAAATTAGGTTTCTTTACATATATGATATAAACAAACGAAAACTAAATTTTTTCTTTTTTTTAAACCCTCCCAAAGTACCTTAGATATAATAGTTTGGGAGGATTTGAAAAAGTGAAAAAATTATACTGTGTTATCCTTAAATGTTGTTTATGCATCATAAAACCAATGAGACTTGTTTTTCTACTATCCAAGATTACTTGAAGTCCCTTAATTATATTCTAAATTTATAAATTTTATAAATTTTATTTAATTCTAGTTTAGTGCCTTAATTATATTCTAAATTTTGTTAATTTCATTTAATTTAATGTAACTATGATTTAGAAAATAATTTAAGAGACATTTAGAAGTTGAAAAAAATGTTTTGCATAAAAATGAATAAGTTATTATTATTATCATTATCATTATTAGTATTGTCTTTAAATAAATAAGTTTCATCTATGGAAAATAAATAAGTCATCATTTGATGAACTTGTGAACATATGTACATAAACTACACACACAGACACACTAAATTACTTGCCAATTTAAAATTTATCTATTTTTTTTAAGTATAGCAAGTCTTTTTATAAATATAAGAAATAGGTAAATTAAATAATTGAAAATTGAACACCATATGTGGTAAAGTTGAGGAAGTCTTTTTATAATTATTTCTTGTTATAATTACAATGTTTATTTATTATATATGTGTGTGTTTGATGTAACATTTGATACCATTCTACATGTTGAAAAGTAAATGTTACACTTGGTAATTTCTGACTAAACGGATTACGTGGTTTGTAATCCTTAAATTTGTCAATTAGAATGGGGTCTAAGAAGGAGTTCGTATGCATATTTGCAAACGGAAGAATTAGTAACGGACCTACCGGTGCAACATTTGAGTGTGATAGAGTCAAAGTAATGAAAGTCGATGATGATATTATATTGGATAGACTGAAGAGAGTTGTTGGACGAAAGCTACAACTTCCTCCACATCAATATGTGAAAAATCTAGTTTACAGATATCCTACCTGTATGAATCCACCACAGTACCAAGAGTGCAATGTGGAAGATGATTCAGATGTCCTCCAAATGTGGCAAGTGAATCGTCAATTTTCAAACAATTAACATGTGATGAATTGTATGCTGAGATAGGTGAGCATATAGATGATGGCCAGTTTGAGCTACAACTAAGTTGCTGTAACATTGAGCACGATCTCCCCTCAACCAGTAATCAAGTGAATATTGCGGAACAAGGACCATATTGTGAAAATGTCAACCCATTTGAATTTTCCTCAAATGACGGCATAGGGCCATATTCTCATGTAGTAGAAGACACTATGGATGAGTTCGAGAATGAGAATGAATACGATTCTCATTTAAATGATGATGGTGTGAACGATGATGATGGCATGAACAAGCAAAATGAACTCACAACCGCTTTCTTGTCTCAAATTAATGATGACTCATCAATGGATCGTGAATTGAGTGAGTTTGAACTTGAGCAAGGAACAACATTCAATGAGAATGATGAGCTGTACATCAGAAAGACGTTCAATAATATTAATATACTAAGGCATGCAGTCAAGTTATATTCTGTTCGAGTGCATCACACATTTAAGGTGTATTACGCATGTAAGAAGTACGAAGAATATCGATGTATTAACTATGGAGAAAATTACAATTGGAGAGTAAGGGCTTGTAAGAATGATGGAAGACACTTCTGGCATATCACAAAATACTCGGGGCCTCATACATGTCTGAGTCCATCATTAACTCAAGACCATCCAAAGTTGGATGCAGATGTTATAGCATCTTGTATTGTGGCAATGATGACTGACAAGCCAGACGTGAAAGTGTCTCAAATCATCGAAAGGATGCAGTCGATGTTTGGCTATACTGTGTCGTATAAGAAGGCATGGCACGTGAAACAATTAGCCCTTGCCAATGCATTCGGAAATTGGGAGAGATCGTATTCCTTACTCCCAAGGTGGTTAGCTGCTGTGCAGCACTTCATGCCCGGGTCATGCGTATTTTTCTCAAATAAAGAGTGTTCCTAATGGCTTTCAAATGGTGAGCCAGTTGAAATGTTTCATCGTGTGTTTTGGGCTTTCAAACCTTGTATAGATGCATTTCCACATCTAAAGCCTATTATACAAGTTGATGGAACATTTCTATATGGAAAATACAAGGGCATGCTGCTTATGGCCATATCTCAAGACGGTGATCGGAATGTCGTGCCACTTGCATTTTCTATAGTGGAAGGGGAAATGAGAGCGGCTTGGACATGGTTCTTATACCTTCTTTGACATTGTGTTATACAAGATAGGTCCGAAATTTGCATAATTTAATATATGCATCGGTCCAGTTTGGCTGCACTTGATAATCCCCAAGTGGGATTGCAACCACCGCACGCTCATCACGTATTTTGCCTGCGACATGTGGCATCCAATCTTCATAGAGCACATGGAACAAATTGGTTGAAAGAGAAGTTTATCAATATTGGTACGATTCAATGTGGCTTTTTAGAAATTAATATTAATTTTTCACTCGTAAATGGTCATTTTCTAAGAAGATATTATTATTTGTAGGGCATGCTTATGAGCGGCATGTTGTTGACCAACAGTTATCGGAGTTAGCGTTTCAGCATGCGGCTGCTGCGAGATGGATTGCATCAATTCCAAGAGAGAAATGGTCATATGCATATGATATTGAAGGATGACGTTATGTGCACATGACAACAAACCTTGCAAAGTGTATGAATGGTGTTTTCAAAGGGCTTCGAAGTCTTCCGATAACTGGTTTGGTGCAGGGGACCATATATAGGGTGAATAAGTATTTTGTGAAACGTGTCAAATAGGTCCATGCACAAATCGCAAGTGGTCAAGTATTTTCTCAAACACTTATAAAACGGATGGACACAGTGCAACAAAGTGCGTCTTCGTGTGTTGTTCAGGAATTCGATAGAATATTTACCTCGTTTGAGGTTGTTGAACTGTACAACATTCAATTGCGTCAATCGCGCCGATGTTGCAAGGTCAACCTAATTCAACGAAAATGTGATTGTGGAGAGTTTCAGGCAGAGAAGTACCCATGCATGAATGTCGTTGTTGCTTGTACAAGAGTTGGCGTTAACCATTTCAATTATGTGGAGCCTGTTTTTTTGTTACATACAATGCAGATGGCATATAGTTCTGCATTTCAGCCGATAGGAGATGAGACTTACTGGCCCCATATTGATTCTCCATGTTTAATACCCAATCCCGCAATGGCTCGGGTAAAAGGTCATCTCGCTCAACTCATATACATAACGAGATGGATTGGACCACCCCGGCCCGACCTATCCAGCGTGGACTATGCCGTGAATATGGTCATAACTGCTTGACTTGTCCACACAGTGGCTCAACTGATCAATGAACTATCCATTTGTAATTTGAATTTCATAATACGATAATTTGATAATTTATAATTTGTTTTTGTGTATTATTTATGCCCACATCTTCTTTCCTTCATCCACCAATGCTAAACTGCAGGGGCAACGTATTGTAAAAATAATTGAAAATGACACAGAATCAAGAAGAGGTAACTAACCCTGGGCCAGATGATGACTCCCTATTGTATTTACAACCTCAACATATTTCAGAACACATACAGAATGATAATGTAAGTAGATTATAACATCATCTTACCATTACTACTTTTATACTTTAGTATTTACTATTTCCAAAATTCATTTGTAGGTTGCAAGAATATTACATACACGGCGAGTCATGCATGCTAATAGGTTGATTGAACCACCCCGGCAAATTATTGAATATCTTAAATTATCTGGGTTTTATGGCATTGCCCGAATAGGGCAATTTGATTATGACCGGAGTTTAGTATCGACTCTTGTTGAGAGGTGGCGTCCTGAAACGCATACCTTCCATACTACACGAGGAGAGCTGATGATAACATTAGAAGATGTAGCCATACAATTAGGCCTTCCATGTGCAGGCATGCCTGCCATTGGCCGAACTGACTATCATTGGATTGATGTTTGTGAGCTTTTACTAGGAGTTAGACCCTCCAGTGATAAAGTGCAGGGTCAACGTCTGTTTATTAGCTGGTTGGAAGAACACTTCAATCACTTGCCTGAGGATGCAGATGATGAACAAATTCAACAATTCACTCGGGCATACATCCTTAGGTTAATCGGTGGATATCTCTTCCCAAATAGATCAGGATACAGGGTATACTTAATGTACCTACCACTTCTTTGTGACCTTGAAGAAGTTGGAAAATATAGTTGGGGATCAGCAGTTTTAGCTCACTTATACAGGGAATTATGTAATGCTACCACTCCAACTGAGGAAGGTATAGGCGGTTGCTTATCTTTGTTACATATGTGGGCATGGGATCGCTTCCCTGGTTTAGCACCACCCCGACCTGTATATCCATATCCTGATCTAGATATGTACCATCTTTTACCTCCATTGGGTTTCAGGTATGCCAAGTTCACAATTAAATATGTGCTATTGCACTTCAATCCATTAATATTATACAAATATTAACCTTACAATTGTTTCGCTAATTAGAGGTGGAAAAAGGGCGGATAAAATCCTCGTCCATCTAGCACATGTTTTCGCCAATATAGGAGTGCTCTTGATAGAATGATGGATGATGAGGTAATTTGGCGACCATATGAATCTCCTGAAGTGCGCCAGCTCATTCCAGAGTATTGTCTTGCAACACCTCAAATTTGGCTTGCTTCTGTGCCTCTTATATGTTTCCACATTATTGAATGGCATCACCCCGATCGTGTCTTGAGACAATTTGGATATGAACAGCTAATTCCTACCACACCTGTTTCATTGGGCAATTATCACACTATTCAGTTACATGGTAGGATAAGTACAAATTGGAATGATGACTACAAAGATTTCATTGACGCATGGGCAAGATGGCCGGATGCCATTGTTCGTACTCCTTCGATAAATTCTCAATATGATTGAACGTCGGGGTATATGCAATGGTATTGAAAACATACAAGACGATGGATACAACGTATTAGCGGGGCTACTGGTTATGCGGTAAGAGTTTTCTCCCTTTTTCACCCTATACCATCATTTTATTTTATATAAATTGTGACAACAAATGCTATAAATATTACAGGCTGACATAGCAGAGCAATTGTATAGATTGTCAATTAATTCTCGAACAGATTGCTCTAGCTGTATCGACTTTAGCGATAGGGTTGCTCGGGACCAACAAAACATATTAGTTGCGATGTGAGAGCAACGGTTTAACTTGAACCCCCAAGCTGCTTCACCAACAGTTGAATTGCCTCGCCCAGAAATTCCTCGTGACAGATCGATTAAGCGTCGTGGTGGCTATTTGTCTTCTCAACCGCCAATTGAAAATGAAAATGTTGTAAGATAAGAACTCGAAAATTTAAGTTAGCCATATTTCACGTCTCCACCAGCAACCCCCACCTTTTACTCTCCAACTCCGTCTCATTTTGTTCCTCACTACATGTCATCCTCTTTCGCATCATCCCATTTCAGCTCACCATCTCCTTCTAATTTCCCATCATTCACTTCGTTGCTTCAAAATCCGGACGTCTTTTCTTCTCAATACTGTGTTTCCACATATGAGCATGGTGGCCCATCAAATGAATAGATTACTGCTCCTAGACAGTCCGTTTCCTTGGTTGATTCTCCCTGGTTTGATTTGAATACAACATCACAAACCACCGAGACAGTTCAACCAGATGAAGAGGCTAATGTGTAGCAACGACCACTTCGTATGAGAAGGGGAACAAGATATGGTACCGGAAGTCATTATTTGTCAGGTTAAGAATCTCTTCTTCTGATTGATTCATAAAATTCAAACCATTACATTTTATAACTTTTTAAATCTCTTCCTTTTTAAATATTCATTTTCTTTGTTTTATTTCTTTTAATTACTTAAGATTATTATTCTTTTTTTTATCTAATTATCTCATCTTCCACTATCAGGTCGAGCCGATAGAGGAAGAGGACAATAAAGCTTCTTCAAGCGTTCATAAGGTTGTCGAATGTTAGCATTTCGTAACAATGTTCAGATAATTCGTATTGTAGTGTATACAGCTTTGTAGTTATAGTGTATACCATTTTCGAATAAATCGTCTAACCCAGGGATAGCTATAATGTTTTGAAGTTAATAAAAAACTTAATACACCAAAAGCTTTTTACCATTCCATCCCCTGGATAGATAGAGACAAAGAAATCTTTTTCAATTTCATTGAATCCATATATCTTTATCAATCCAAAATATACATAATATTTTTTTTTAATTTACTTTTTTATTAATTGAATTTAAAATTTGAAAATATTATTAAAATTTTTTCCCCATAAGTGGTTGAGGAGGGCTGCAGCAACCCAAACTCGTTCATTGGAAGAATGAGTTTGGGCTGCTGCCCAAACTCATTCATGCATTGAACGAGATGTGCACCAGCCCACATCTCGTTCAGCCACTGAACAAGTTGTGTGAGGCCCATCCACAACTCGTTCAGTGCATGGACAAATTTCACCTCGGGATAAGCGTATTCACCTGCAACTCATTATTTGTAAGAACAACTTTAATCAAAGTCAAACTCGTTCTTCCCCAGAATGAGTTTGACTGTAGTATATGGGTAAATATTTTCAAAAGTGCAGCATTTAGGGAAAAAAAATTACTGTTAGCCGTATCTGAGAAAAAAAAACCTATTATTACGCTTGTAAATGCAAAAATAGCGTGAGTCATAACACAAAAAGTAACGTTGCTAGGTTACATTAAACAGTTAATATATTTTTGCTCTTATTTTAAATATTGATAGGCACTTTTACATCCAAAAAAGTATATAGTGATTGATACTCTTTTGGTAAAACACAATGACAATTTTTGTACTTTAACTCATTTTTTTATCAATATTGAAACTCATGCATTCACATGGGGCATTAAAACTTGCAATCAACTCTAATATCAAGGTGGAGTCTAATCAAATATGTCAGAATTACAGTGCCTGTTTGGATTAATGATGGAAGATACATTTTCAACATGATTTACTGTGTACAAAGTAAACATATGAGAAGAACTTTATCACAACTTACGCTGAACATATTTTTTCAACGTCATAAAAAAATGCATCATGTAGGCAAATTTAGGTAGGAAGTCTGCCGTAATAGAGAGGTTCCCTTGATAAGCGTGTCTGTTAGTTCAGACCATTAATGGGTCTTCATACAACGTCTTACACGTAGTCAATGTTAGTTCAGACCATTAATGGTTACCAATCGGTTGCAAATCCACAAGTCCATTGGTTGTGGCAGGCAAAAGAAAAATATTTTCTACAAAATAAATGAAAAATGAACTTACTATAGTTTTTTTATTTTCCTTTTTAAAATACTTCTCTTTGACTGTATCTTTATTATTATTATTATTATTATTGGCTATATCAAACATTGCGCTTCCAAATTTAACAGAAACTTTTTCACCACGATCCCACTCCCAATATTTCCACTGTCGCTGTTCATCAGCAAGGAGGCGAAGAGCATAATAGTTGCAGGAGTCGGAGCCCTAGGGAGTGAGAAATGAGGAATCTGACGCGAATTAACTGGAATGGTTCAGCCAAGAACATTCCAGTATAAACCAAGAGCCACCGATTCTGTTAGCTTGCTGATTCAATCTGCAATGGGTGGTTTGGTTCACGACCTAGCCCGTATTATCCCCTCCTACACAAAAAACATACCGTGATTTAGCTTCGTCTTTTTTACAGCCCTCGATCCCACTCCCATCCCTCTCACATCTCTGCGTTCGGACGGCTTGCAGCTTCCACAAGCTTCCATTTCATTCCCCCAACAGGTTGGCCTTTCACTCCCTCTTCTCTTTCCATCTGTCACATTCCGTGTTTGTTTGATAATCATTACTGATAGGCTGGTGTCTTTTTTTTTTCAATGCCGTTCATTTGTTTGACCAAATGTCAGGGTCTGTTTGATTTTTAGAGGGGAGGGGAGGGTGAGGAAAAGGAGGGGAGGATAAGATATGTACTTGTTTTGTTAAAAAAAAAATGGAGGGGAGGGGGTGTAAATGTTTTGTCTTCTAATGTCATTTCGGTTTTTTCCCTAATATACTGCAAACAGTAAATTTATTTACCTAAATAATACATATATAATATTATTTACTCATATGCTACACTTTATCAATGAATCTGTGGGACTCACTGATAAAATTTTAAATTCGTTCATTGCGTAAATGAGTTCCAAGCATTCCCCCCCAAATAATATCTCCCTCCCTTTCCTAGCGCACCCCTCCCCTAATAAAAAAAAAGTTACTTTTTTATTTTTTTAAACACTCTTAAACTAATTTTAAAAAATAAAATAAACCCCTTACAAATTATATGTAATTAATCAATCATTTAATGTGACATAAAATTAAAACTCTTAATTTTCCCTTCCTCATTTGTAATATATGCTTCTATTGTAATTTTTTTACCATTATTTTTTTGAGTTGGTTAGGAAAACCATTATTAAAATGAAATATAAACTTTTAATTTTCACTTCCTTAGTTTATGTGCAATATCAAGCTCCAAATTTATTTTCCTTCTAATATAAACTCTAAAAAATTACAACAAAAGCATATATTACAAATGAGGAAGGGAAATTTAAGAATTGTAATACATGCTTCAGTTGTAATTTTATATCACATTAAATGATTGATTAACTACATATGATTTGTAAGGGGTTTATTTTATTTTTTTAAAGTCAGCTTAAGAGTATTTAAAAAAAATAAAAAAATAACTTTTTTTTATTAGGGGAGGGGGGC
>QFDD01001413.1:0-28300 GCA_006871305.1 Vachellia collinsii
TAATGTCGCGACTTAAATGCATCAGTGGCTACTCTGTTGCGCTCGATCTCAATCCTCTCTCAGTGAAATATAATTCCTTGGACTTCATTGTTGGGTTGGGCTTGAGTACCTCCTTAATATGCCTGCGACAATGATACAGAGCTTTGTTAAAGCGTTAAACACTGAAAGTTCAAAAGCACGTGCAGTTAGGAGAGATAATTCGTTCAAATGTTTTCCCTGTGTCAGCAATTATGCAATAACAATTTGGTCCTGGCAAAAGAGATTAAATTGCATAAAAGACAGGGTAAAAGAGGTATAAAGTGCCCACAATCAGACAAGAAAACCATGGAATTATCAGTGTTCATCAGAGGCCTATTACAAGTCACCTGATTTTCCCCCTCAAATATAAGTCATTTGAAGGATTATTAGCGACTATTTTTCTACTGGAGATTCTTAAAAAATACTTATTGAATTTGAGAATCCAAAAGGTCACATGAACAAACAAAAAGACAGCTAAGGGAGAAGGTATGAATATAACATCTCAAAATTTAAGGAAAAATATGAAAATGACCTTCAATAATATAACACCATTACAGGTGTTGTCATTGAGTTTAAAAAAATGGTCAATATATATGCTAACTAATATCATCAACTAACTCAAAATATGGGCATGACACCCAAGAGAAGATGTTATCAAAATCATTACAGAAATTACCATTGAATTTAAAAATATAGTCAATATGTTAAGCAATGTTGTCAATCATATCAGAATGAAGTATCCACACCGAAGTATAGATGTTATTAAAGTCATTACAGAAGTTATTTTTTCGTTTAAAACAGTGGTTAATATCTTAAATAATGTTGTTAGCCAATTCAAAATGAGGGCATTTGCACCCAAGTGAAGATGTTAAAATCATTAATGGTGTTATCACTAAGTTTAAAAAATGGTCAATATGTTAAGTAATGTTGTAAGCCAACTCAAAATGAGGGCTCAACACCTAAGTGAAGATATTATTAAAATCACTACAAAAGTTGCAATTGAGTTTCAAAAAGTTTTATTTTAGTCATTTCAGCTCAAATTTAAAATTCCAAATTCCTGCATTCTCCCTCAAATGTCAGTTTGTATGTTCATGTGACCTTTTTAAGATTTCCAAATTCTAAAGGTATTTTTTGGGGATTTTCCCTTTTCTAATTGTAGTCATGTTTAATTTTCAAGAGACAAAAAAAGATATATGTGAAAATGATAAGTAAATTACAAAGAAAAAAACAATTAAAGGGCTAGTTTGAAGTTGGGTAAATAAAGCTCACTATTATAACACACAATAATTACCTTACAAAATAAAGAAAGAAATTACTCTTGAAACTATTGATGAGGTAAATAATTAAAAAAGCACTTTTATTATGTTTAATTGGTAGATAATGACTAAAAGCGAAAGTTTTAGGTCGAATAATATCTTATAAAAGAATTTTGTTCACAAATAACATAATTTTAATATTTTGAATATTATAATTATAGATAATATGAACTTATAATAAAAATTTTATAGTTTCATATTTTTGACAAAAAAATATAATCACATATTTAACTATATAGAATAAATCATACTATTTGAGAATTTTTACATTTTAATTATGAGATCTATTAAAGATTGATTTAGAATTGAAGGAAAAAGGCCCAATGCAAGGAACTTAATTAATCAGTCTCGTTAAAAACAAATCATCACGTCCCCTTCAAAGTGAAATAAAAGAATATTACACAACAAAAATGCGAAACCAGATGGTTCCGGATAAACGAAGAGAGAAGTAATTATTTTTTCAGAATGTATTTTAAAAAATGGCTTTTAGATAGAAATTAAATGATGTGATGTGATTTATATTTGAATAAAAATTGGAGAAGTGATTTTTTGTGAAAATAAAAACTTGTTTATATAAATAGCAGAGAAGTGATTTTTGATGGAAAATTATTTAAAATGACATAAATCTCATTAAAAATACTACATATTCATATAAATATATATATTATTTTCTATATTGTGATGATTTTAGAATAAAAATTAAAATGATAAAAATTTAAAAATGTTAATGTATTATAAAGAAAATTTTGAGAATACAAAAATGGATAATTAAAAAATATATGAATTAAAATAATCGAAGATTTGGAACCTTTTTTTTAACATTTCAGGAGAGAGAAAGGGATTAAAAAATTATTTCCGGAACAAATAAAAAATGGAACTAAAAGGGATTAGATGGAGAGGGGGTGTGTGATCTTCTTCAGCTATGCAAGCTGGATAAACAGGAGAGAGAAAGGGATTAAAGATAAAGTATGAGCATTTTGTCCAACGAGATGCCAACGACATTTTTTTCTTCTTATGTCAAGAAGGAGCTTTTTCTCTAAAAGTTCTTTTGAGTTAAAGTATTACCAAACGTGATAAAAAATTCTATCAGACTTATTGGATTAAAATGCATTATGGGTCATAAACGCCCAACCAAACACACAAAGTCAAACCAGAAATTTAAACGAAATGTGAGATTCTACCTTATTTCCTTTCTCTTAAACTTAGAATTTTCCATCGATTTCTCCTTCCACATTGTAAATTCCCTTCTCCTTCTTCCAACAAGCAACTATCAACATAGTTGATGCAACCCCTGGCCTTTTTTATATAGAGGCGTTGGAAGAATATTAAAATAATAATAATAATAATAATAATAATAATAATAATAAGCATAAATTAACTCCTAATCATAAGAATGACACTTGCAAAATAATAAAATCCTAAATCAACTCCTAATTATAATAATAGACAATAAAGATGTTTGGAAACTATTAAAAGATAATAAATCCTAATTCTAGTGAAGAAATATCCTAGTTCATATCCCTACTGGATATCCTGCTAATTAATGTAATTAAATACTAATTATTTCTTATATGGTACTCCATCATTACTTAATAAGATTCCATAACCCTCACTCAGATCTACAGGTACATATGGCAACAAAATGAGTAGACATAAGCGCCGACAAAAGAGCCAAGAGTTGTGTCTCTGCTGGAAGGTTCGGTAAATCCATCACATTGTACCACAAAATATTTTAAGACATTAGATACAATTGAAAAAAATACTTCAAGGTGTTTGATGCATTTTAATTAGATGACTTTTGATAATCCGATCCCACCCATGAACGTGTAAGTTATCCGAAAGTGTATAATGAATATGATGAAAAAGGACAATATAATCAAAATGGTAAGAACACCAAAACCTTCAGAAACACCCAGGACAGAATACATTCCCCTTCCCAAAAGCTACGATCATGAATCCCAATGCCGCCAAGGTTAAATACGCACACTTGTTCAGCAATGATTTGTACACGTGCTTGTTCTCGTCCTCTTCTTTTGGTACAATTGACTATAAAAATATCGCAAGAACAGTTGAAATAGAGATAACGAATGAGAGAGCGTCTGTTATAACAAATGTTATGAGAGCTGCATTATACTTTAATATGGGAGAGCCTTGATGTTCTCCTTCCTGAATCAATCCTCCAAGCAATATAAATCCTGCTGTAAATGTTACTGTTGCAATTAAAATTGCCACTACGGATAGGGTTGTTGCTATTCCAGCTAAATAAGTTTGCCTATATGACTTATATTGTTTCTCCTTTTATTCATCTGGAGAGTCATATCTCATCTCTTGTGTTAAATCATATACCGTCTGTTGTGCTGAATCATGCCTTTTCTCTGGTTTGTTCTCTCCAAGATGCTCTCGTCCTCAACCTTGCTCCAATATCTTTCAATTTTATTAATAATTTGTTCTGCAACATGTAACACATAAAAAGTCAATCATGCAAATTTAGTTTTGTTTTTAACCAGATTCAGTCCACAAAAGATGCATGAATAAGTTGCAATCACTAATACCTTATATAATCAGCATATATAATTACATGGATATTAAACCTAAATCAAACCATTGAAACTCCTGTATATAAGAAAAGATGTTTGGCGTTAGCTGAAACGGCATGAAAACCAATAGCGCAGCCTCTTAACTTACCAAGCTTGACAAAGAATAGTTTATATGTATGGACACACACACACACACACACATTAAGGCTGTGCTATAAAAGCACTCTCCATTTAAATTGTGATAAATTAAAATTGAGATCAGATACAAACTTAATGTAAGAATATTGGAAATTATTTTATTCTAATGCGTGGCGTATTTATATATGTAATACTATAATTATCTTTTCTTCTATCAATCTCTATGATATAAGTAATATTATTATAGGTTATAGTGAATTTAGGATGAAGGGATGCATGCTTTCAAACGTTTGGCGTATCATATATTTTGCGCGCGCGCTCGTTTCAATGAATTCTTAGAAACTAAACGTTGTTTCTTGTGACCTCATCAGCTAAATATGAAGGCTTATCTGCAACAGCAATATCAAGAACAGTTTGACCATATCTGTTGTATGCCATTGTGTCCACTCTTGGGTATTGTTGTCTAAGAAGAGGATGATAAAGTAAGTCGTCATTTTTAGAAGCATGACGAGCAAGGAGGTGAAGGGGTGTGTTACCATCATAATCTGTCTCATGGCACAAGTTACTTATCTGTGCTCTATCCTGCACAATCTGTTTTAGTTCGGAAAGGGGGTAATAGCTATCTCCCATCGTTGTGTACTGAAGAGCATTGGAGCCATTTTTGTCCACCAATTCACAGCAATCTGAACAATATTCTATTATCGTTTTCATCACTGATGAATCTTTGCAAAGTGCTACAAAATGTAGAGATGTCCTTCCCTTGTCATCTATCATCACTACAAAAAAACAGGCTTTCAACGACAACTTTTAACGGCGACAAAAAAAGTTGCCGCTAAAAGGGTACTTCAGGCTGTGACAAAATACATCTTTCAATGGTGATTTCTTTGTCGTCGCTGAAGGTAAAGATTTTTTTAATTTTAAATTATTTAAAAATTAATTTTTTTTTAAATTTAATATCTTTAGCGACGACATTTTCTGTTACCGCTAAAGGTAACAATTTTCTTAAATTTTAAATTATTTAAAAATTGATTATTTAACTTTTTTAAAAAATTTAATACCTTCAGCGGTAACATTTTTTGTTGCTGCTGAAGATAAGAATTTTTTTAACTTTAAATTATTTAATTCTTTTTTTAAAATTTAATATCTTTATTGGTGACATTTTCTTTCACCGCTAAAGGTGTATGCCCAAAAAATGGTATTGGGCCCGACCGGACCAATCAGCGCCAATCGGCCCAGTTGGTTGCACTGATCCAGGATAAGGCCCAGCAACTGTCCCTGCGACCAAAACTTGCCAGGACCCCTATGCCTGCGACTAGCATCAACGCTAATGACCGTACACCCAGAGACGTTGACGTCTGTCCTCGATCCATGCCCCATGGATGTAGGATCAGACCGTTGTGATCCACGAATTTAGCACCCTCACTGCCTAGATTCCCGGAGCCACGTTGTAACTATCCAACGGCTAGACGACTACGAAACACATTATTTATCTTGATTAATCTGTAACAAAAGGAGAACAACTTCTCCTTCTCTGAGACCTCCTTTTTCTCTCTGACTTCGAATCACTGTAATTCACTCTGAGAATTAATATACAAACACGGGCCAAGCCATTTTCTCCCATTCCTGCTTATCTCTGCGTCAGGATTTACATCGTATTTTCCCATCGTTTACTGTTGGATCTTCGAACCCCTTACACAGTTTTATCTTCCATAAATACGCGCAAACAAAAGGTAATATTTTATTTTAATTTTAAATTATTTAAAAATTAATTATTTTAATTTTTTTTTAATTTATTATCTTAAGCGGCGACATTTTCTGTTGCCACTAAAGGTTAAAAATTTATTTTCAATCTTAAATTATTTAAAATTTATTTATTTTAAATTTTATTTGTAAAATTTTGTATTAAATATAATATTTTTAAGAAATAAAAATTTTTAAATTAATTTTTATATAATTTTATAAGAATATTAGTTCATTATAATAATATATTACTTAATCAATAATATTCTATATATAAAATTAAAAGTTATCATTCAATTTACTTTTAGTTTATAATAATATTAGATATTGTATATATAAATATATATACAAATTATATATATACTTAAATATGTGTGTGCGTATATAAATGTCTATAATTTATTATATAATAAAATATTATACATATTTAAATATGCGTTTAAAATATGTAAAGTTATTGCAGTTCAATTGGCAAAGACTCGCGTACACGGCCATGGGGTTGGAGGTTCGATTCCTATAAGAGGTAAAACTTCAAATTTATCACATGGCAACACATGGCATTTTGAGGTAGCAACATGTTGCGTAGGCGAGGTGGCATATATGTGGCGACACATGGTGTGCAGGGAATTGTGGTGATGTGGCAATCGTCAGTGACATGGCACCGACCAGTGATGATGTGGCCGTCGCATGAGTAAATTATTATTTTTTAATAATTTTGAAATTATTATTTTTTTTCATAATTTTGAAAATACTTTCAGTGACGACGTTGAAAGCCTGCGACTTATTTTTTTTGCCGCTGAAACCTTCAACCATGGTACTTTCAGCGGTAACTTTTATAGCTGAAAGTCACTTTTTTTTTTTACGGTGCATGTATGTTGTGCTTCTATCATTCCTTAGCAACAGCTCTACCAGTTTTGAATTTCCAACAATTGTTGCCAAGTGAAGTGGCATCCAACCATTTTCATTTGCTTCTTTTGTCGCTGATAGGTTTCTTGTCAACAACTTCAGCACTTTTTCTGTGATGAATATCATCAAATTAGCCTCCATCCATTTTATCTAAAAATGAATTGCTTTCGCACATGAACACTTCTTAAATTTGGAGTGTTAATTTAAAGGGATAAGGGGAAAATTTTCTCGGAAATTTTATCTAGTGATCACAACATTTTTTTTAAATTATTCATAAGAGTTTGAGTTGTTATTTCATTTTCGTCTTTAAAAAATTATTTTGAAGCATGTCAGTTAATTTTCATTGTTGTTGTCATTCTATTCTTAGAAAATAAAATATATTAGATACATAAATAAAAAATTAATTACTATTTATAAATGATAGATTGAAAAAGCATACAACAAATTAAATACCTTTGTCAAGGTGAAACACAGCGGCATGTAAAGCAGTTCTTCCGTAGGGGCCATTAGGGCCATTATATTGTGGCAATGACTAAATCACATTTATCTCCATATATATATATATATATGCATGTTCTGAATATTAAAATAATATGGCCTAAATGTTTTTACGACTAAAATAAATATCCATAATCAAAACAGAGTCCAAATGGATAACCCAAAACAATATAAAACCCAAAAAAAAATTTCAAAGAGAGGTTATTTTTCTAGAAATAATTAAAATAAAAATATTTACACTATTAGTCTAGGCCCACAAACACATTCAGTAAAAGGCCGTGTGAATTTTTTTTTCAATCTCAGCCCAAAAGGCGATTATGGAAGTTTCCTTTTTCATAAATATTGGCCCAACACAGTGGCCCAAAGAGTTTCGTAGACCCTCCTTTTTAAAATAAGTCTTGGCCCAAAAGGGGGCCCAAATGTATTTCAGAAAGAGGGTCAAAAAAAGGTCTTTTTTAATACAAGGCTCAAAACTCTGGCCCAATCATCAACCCAAAACGAGCAGTTTTGATCCTTTCATTTCATGCGGGTCGGGTTCCCTACTCGACACAATCTCCCTTTTCTTCTTCAGATCGACTTTCAGGAATGTTTCAAAAAAAAAAAAAAAAGATCGTCTTTCAGGAGATGACAAGGGCCCTTTCATGCAATGCCCTTTCATGTGGGTTGGGTTACCGAAAATTGGGAAAGAAGCAGATCGTCCCAGTTCGTGCAGCAACTAAAGCCTCATGAACGGGATGCCCTTTCATGAGGGTCGGGATACCCTACTCGACCCGCCTCCTCACGGAATTCTTAACGACAGGATTTACAGAATATTGGGGAAGAAGCAACTAGGTAAGATTTAAACCGACAGGAAATCAAGTTAAAACCAATGTTAACAAACCATCCCATTCATGAGGCTTTTCGAAAATCTGACCTCCGGCAAAGAGTCATTAATTCCGGTGAACAAGCTTTCAAAAATCTAAAAGCTTGATAATGATATATAAGTAGATTCACGCATGCAAGCACATATTCATATAAATTGCTTGAAGATAAATATACACAGATTCACATATAAGGAACTCTATCGTGAAAATATATATGCATACATGCATTGCCCAGATCCACATATTAAACCCTTAGATCAAGTAATAGATAATTCAGAACTAATATTTTATAAAATTCTTATTATAATAGTTTTTAAATTAAAAATTTGGTTATCTTATGTAGTGAGAATGTGATTATGAAGAGATGCTGAACAGAATGATTCTGAAGGAAGCCAAACCCAAGATCTACCAGTAGATATGTCAACAAAATGAGTAGACAGCTTGTACCACAAAATATTTTAAGACATTAGATACAATTTAAAAAAATACTTCAAACTGTTAGGCAAAACGACTTTGGATAATGTTGTCCATGAACGTGAAGGTTCTCCGAAAGGGTATGATGAATATGATGAAAAAGGACATTATAATCAAAAGGGTAACAACACCAAAACCTTTGGAAACACCCAGGACCGAATACATTCCCGCCCCAAAAGCTACGATCATGAATCCCAATGCCACCAAGGTTGAATACACACACTTGTTCAGCAATGATTTGAAAACGCGCCTGTTCTCGTCCTCCACTTTTGGTACAATTGACGATAAAAATATGGCAAGAACGGTTGAAGTAGAGATAACGAATGAGAGAGCGTCTGTTATAACAAATGTTACGAACGCTGCATTATACTTTAATATGGGAGAGCCTTGATGTTCTCCTTCCTGAATCAATCCCCCAGGTAATGTAAATCCTGCTGTAAATGTTACTGTTGCAATTAAAATTGCCACTACAGATAGGGTTGTTGCTATTCCAGCTAAATAATTTTGCCTGTTTGACTTAAATTGCTTCATTTCTTTATCTATCTTCTTTAGTTCTGAATCATGTATCGTGCTTTGTGGTGAATCATGCCTTTCCTCTGGTTTGTTCTCTCCAAGGTGCTTATCTAGAACTCGTCCTCCTAACCTTGCTCCAATTTCTTTCAATTTTATTAATAATTTGTTCTGAAACATGTAACACATAAAAAGTCAATCATGCAAATTTATTTTTGTTTTTAACCAGATTCAGTCTACAAAAGATGAATGAATAAGTTGCGTTCACTAATACGTTATGTAATCAATGTAACTACATGGATATTAAACCTAAATCAAACTATTGAAACACCTATGTAATAAAATATGTTTTGGCGTTACCTGAAATGACATGAAAACCAATAGCATGGTCTCTTAACTTACCAAGCTTGAAAAAGAATAGTGTATATGTATGCGCGCGAGCGCACTAAGGCTGTACTACAAAAGCACTCTCCATTTAAATTGTGATAGCTTAAAATTGAGATCATATACAAACTTAATGTATGAATATTCTAAATTATTTTATTCTCAGTAATTTAAAAGCATGCATGGCATACATATATAAAGTACTATAATTATCTTTTAATCTACCAAGCTCTATAAGTAATATTATTATAGGTTATAGTGTATTTAGGATGAGGGGATGCATGCATGCAAATGTTTGGTGTATCAAAACAAACGTAGTCAATACGAATTCATCTGTTGTGTGTGTGTGTGTGTGTGTTTCAATCAATTCTTAGAAACTAAATGTTGTTTCTTGTTACCTCTTCAGCTAAATGTGAAGGCTCATCATCAGCAACAGCAATATCAAGAACAGTTTGACCATGTCTGTTGTATGCTATTGTGTCCACCCTTCGGTATTGTGATTCAAGAAGAGGATGATCAAGTAAGTCGTCATTTTTTGAAGCATGACGGGCAAGGAGGTGAAGGGGTGTGTTACCAACAGAGTCAGTCTCATTACACAAGTTACTTATCTGTGGTACATTCAGCAAAATCTGTTTTAGTTCGGAGGGGGGGTAATAGCTATCTCCCATTGTTGTGTAATGAAGAGCATTGGAGCCATTTTTGTCCACCAATTCACAGCAATCTGGACAATATTCTATTATTTTTTTCATTACTGATGAATCTTTGCAAAGTGCTGCAAAGTGAAGAGCCGTCCTTCCTTTTTTATCTTGCATGTATGCTGTGCTTCTATCATTCCTTAGCAACAAGTCTACCATGTTTGAATTTCCAGCAATTGCTGCCAAGTGAAGTGGCACCCAACCATTGTCATCTGCTTCTTTTGTTGTTGATGAGTCATTTGTTAACAACTTCAACACTTTTTCTGTGATAAATATCATCAAATTAAGCACCATCCATATTATCTAAAAATGAATTGCTTTCCCACATAAGCACTTTTTAAATTTGGCTTGATAATTGAAAGGGATAAGGTGAAAATTTTCTTGGGCATTAAATTTTAACTAGTGATAGCAAAAAAATTCTTGAAACCCCTTGCTCCTAGGTGAAAACTTCCAAAGCAAATTTGCACATTATTCTTAGTTAAAAATACAACTTCCATACCTTAATTTGTATGGAAATTTTATCTAGTGATAACATCATTTTTGTCTTTAAGAAATTATTTTGAAGCATGTCAGTTAATCTTCATTGCTGTTGTCATTCTATTCTTGGGAAGTCAAAGACATTACAAACATAAATAAAAGATTAATTACTATTTAATCGATAGATAGAAAAAGCAAACAATAAAATACCTTCATCAAGGTGAAACACAGCGGCATGCAAAACAGTTCTACGGTAGGGGCCATTATATTGTGGTGAATCACTGTTATTTAATATCGTATCTACCACGTTCCAATGTTGTCTCTCAACAGCAATATAAAGTGGAGTCTCATCATTAATATTTTCACCAAAATATGAGTGATCTGGTTCTTCCTTTATCAAAACATCCACAACTTCCTTGTGACCATAGCAAGCTGCTTCATGCAAGGCCGTATCCTCCTTGTTATTCACTGCTCTTATAAGTTTTTTCTCAGCTCCAACTTCATCGCTATCTTTAGGGAGAGATTTAGCACAGTTGATTAAAATTTTCACTATTTGATGATGCCCATACCTTGCTGCTATATGAAGTACAGTTTCATCCTTCGCATTGGTCTTCAAAACAAGTGAAGGACACATAGCTAGAACCTGTTCCACAAATGTCTCTGATACCCTGTCATGGTAGTTTGTGAAGTGTACATGAAGGATTGTATTTTCATTTGGGGTTAGTATGGACTCAATTTCCTCACTACCCATTCCTTCAAAGGCATCAATGTTACCTTGCATTGCAGCATTATAAAACTCAAGCTCCATGCCATTCATAATGACACGATCAGTCATGTAATAATAATCGGAAACAGAGTTCCCCGAACGTAGCATCATTGGTTATTTCCTACACCCAATTCCCTTTCGACCTAAAGTGTCCAGAAAATTTATTAGAAATGGAAACATTTAGTTATGGTTATATGAGACAGTTATTGTATCGAGACCGCTTTTTTTTTTTAAAAAAAAAAACTAAAATACACACAGATAATGGTAATCTAGGGTAGCAACATTTTGTTATGGTTATCTTACCAACGTGATTAGATCAAGTCACCCACGACTCACCAGTTCCCTAATGGGAAGGATTAGAATTCAATATGAAATTTGTTGGCGGAAAAAAAAAAGTTTGGCTTCTTGCTACGGGAAATTGATCCTCTCTTTAGATATGAAATTTTTGCTACAACAGCCACAACTTATACTTAAAATAGTATTCCAGTTGGCAAAAAAAAAATACTTAAAATAGTATTCAAATTCTTAATATTGGACGAGGGTCGTCTCTAGGTTCATTGTGCATGGAACCTGGCCACTCCAAATTCTCATAAAATAAAATAGGCATGGCATATATTTTATATGAATATGGAGAACCTTGGAGTGTAAGGGTCACTTAAAATTATTAAAAAAAATATTGATTTTGGTTAGTTGAATATGAGTACACCATAAGCTAATCATAAATGTTTGAATTGATTAAATATTTTTTTCATCTTATTTTGATAAACTATTCCAAATAACTTGTTAAAATAAGTTTAAAACATTTTTTTTATGTGAACCCAAATCATTTTCTGACTTACTGCAAACATCCGGGGCAAATCTACATATTAAAATAAGATGACATATCGACCTACTATCTCAGCATATTTGATTAACTAATAATTAAATTTAACTTAGATAATGATCAGGTAGACAAAGCTACGATTTGTAAACTCTCAGGGGGACATTTTCAAGAAACTTTTGAGGCAACATAGCTCATAAACAAAAAGCTTCTAGCATTAGCCTTAAATAATTAAAATATAAAACAACAACAATTTGATTGAAGCATATTTCAAATTCAAATAATTGAAATCAAATCCATCACTATTCATGGTTTATAATAGTTAACAAATAAATTTATATGAAACTCATATAAAATCACTAATAATAATCAAATTCAAAAAATTAATAAGAGTATAAAAGCGAATTGACAAAAACTTTGTAAGCTAGAGAAACAAAAATGACAAAGTCAATAGGTGAACTTGTGAGTCCAACACTTCAACTGAGTTTGTAACTAGCACATGTTTAAATGCAAATTTACACGGTTTTATAAGTTGGGAACATAAAAATGGTGAATTTGGAGATTCAGCCTTTGAATATAATGGCAAGATAATATTCATCCAACATATATGCTTAGGATGAAGCCATCACTTTTATCCGCCGAGAAAAAAAAGTTATTTTAATTGTTTTTTTATTAATCATTCCCTACTTAATTACTGATCCCCATCAGAATCAAGCTTGCTAGTTAAATCAAGTCTCCCATCTCGACACAGCATTTCCTTAACTAGAAGGATTATACTTCAACATGAAATCTGTCAGTGAAAAAAAAATTGGCTTCTTCTTGCCATGTAGGAAATTGATTTTCTCTTTAGATCTGAAATTATTTCCAACATATGTCTCATATCGTGATGAAGATCCCCATGTCTTCCTTATGTTTCATTTAACTAAACTGACTTCTTTTTTTTTTTTATAATCATAAACAAACTATCCCTGAACCTTGGTCTGTTTAACCTTTAATTATGTAAATTGTAGATTTTTCTTCATGAAAATGTCTTAGTACATTACAGCAAGACAGAAAACCACATCAAAACCTAAAAGAAGATGCATAGAAGACATGATGTATGATAAATTATTTGAGTGCAGGTTATATAATTAAGTACCTCAAAAGTAGCCGTGGAGCTCGAGCCCTATAAAATGGTTAAACAGAAAAGCTCTTTGCTGCTGCTCTGCTTCAGACATAAATTTGCACGTGGAAATAGTTGGAGTGAGGGACAGAGTTGAACCAAGAGAAGATGAGAAAGGTTATAGGAAAGAGGCTTAGGCTTGGTGGGTGATTGTGAGGACGCAGCTTAAGGATTGCTCTAATGATAATGGAGTAGAGATCTCTATGCATATGTGCGTTGAGATGAAAGGATTTATATAGAGAGACATGAGCAGAGTGTGTGTGCGCATCTCGATGCGTTTGTTGGTATCTTCTATGTGTAATCTGATAAGGAAAGCATTGTCGTTATTTACTTTTTTTATCTGAATTTTTATTATTTATAATAATAAATTTTCTCAGCATTGATATCAGAGCACCTACTTTAAAATACAGAAAAGCACGGACAATTCAAGTCATTAATAAGTCCAAAAGCAGTTTTGTTTTACCAAGGTACAGAAATTTGGACCGGTGGTTGAACTGGACGAGGCAGTAGGTCAAGGGTTAATGTGTCAGATCGGAGTTAAACCGGAGTCAGACCGGTGAGAAATATAAAAAATTTAAAAAATAAATCCCAGTACACAATTACACAATCACACTATAAAAACATTTTAAAGAAGGATAAAAATGACAGTTCCATTATAATTTTAAAAAAAATAAAAATATTAACGTTTGAAAATTTACTTTAATTTGAATTAAACAATATATAAATATATAATAAAAACATAATAAATTGTTTTCATGGTATGCATCAGGAGAGGCACGTGGGAGAGAGATTAAGGCATGAGGATAGATGATTGAAAGTGATGGCATGTAAGATGATTGAGACAACAGAGCAGTTGGCAACTGGCAACTGAGTCTATTCTAAAACATCCCTTGCCTTTTACCCTTGCCTCTTTCCTCCTCCTCCATCTCACTTCCTCCCTCCATCATCGGTTTTCTCCTCTCTCGATTCTGAAACCTCTCACTGGTCTCCACGAATGAGAGGGGCGAGCCAAGCACAATGCACAGCCATGAATGCGTTGAGTTCATCTTTTTGATCCTTTTCCATCATCAAATGAAGCGCTAAATAACAGATAAGCGGCAAGATTGTGGCTAGATCTGAAGAATGCGAGAAGATTGTGGCTAGATCTGGAGGAAGCGAGATCGAAAATATCACAAGCTGGATCAACAATGACCCCATCTTCTTCAACTCTCCTCTTTTCCTCTTCTTTATCGTAGCTTTCGATCTTTACTTGTGCAACTGATATAACTCGGGCGGCAGGCCTGACTCGGCGGGTCATCCGAGTTAACACCGAGTCACCCCGAGTTATGGCGAGTCGAACAAAATCTCCTTAACTCGGGGTTAACTATTAACTTGGACCGACTTTTTGGCCGAGTCACCGAGTCACGGGCTGACTCGGCCGGGCCGGTCCGAGGTAGTGAACTTTGTGTTTTACCCAAGGTTCAAAAAACCGGACCGGACATTGAACCGGGAGAGACAGTGGTTCAAAGTTGATGATTTAGATCGGAGTCAAACCGGAATTAAACCGGTTATATTAAAATAATATAATTTAGTAAACTGTATCTTATTTTAAAAAATTAATAGCTAAAATCTAGAATATTATTTTATTTTATATATATTTTAAATTTTTAGAATTTAATTAAATATCAGTAATAAAAACAAGGGAGAATCCTAAATAAATTCAAACGAAATGTACAAATTCTAATTTAGGCCTACACTTTTATCAAATTCTTAATAAGGCCTATAGGCCTTATTTAGTATTTTTGAATTTTGTTATTTTACATATATACCCTCTTTGCTTTACTCTTTTTTTAGCCTAACTGTTTTTCTCCTTGCTATTTTTTTAACAAAATCTTTCCTACTTACTCCATACTTTCTCTTTATTTTTTTAGTTTTATTGCAAAGTGCACCCAAAATAATTATTGTCCACCATAATAATTATTAAAAAGCTTATATGCTTTTATTGCTCATTTATATATTAAAAGTAAAAAAAAAAAAAAAAATTGAATGGAACAGTAAAAAATTCAGAAAAAAAAGAAAAAAAATTCAAAAAAAATAGCAATATAGAAATTGTTGTTTGAAACAAAATTTTGCACAAACCTTTTACAAATTTTTTTTAAAATTTAGAACAGAATAGAAATTCATAATAAGTTAGGGTTAAAAGAGAAATTATCAAAATATACTCTAAATATTGTTGAAAATAAACTCAAAATTAAAAATTGATATCCCAATAATTTAAGGAGACATATATTTTGGCATTAAGGTAAAAATAATTTGTAATTAAAAAATTAGCAAACATATCTTCAATTTTTGTTTTTAATAATAAAGAGGTATTATGGTTATTTAGCAACATTCAGAAATCCCTAGTAAGACCTATAGGCCTTATTAGAGATTTGTTAAAAGTGTAAGGCTGAATAAGAATTTATGCATTTCGGCTGGATTTAATAAGGATTTTCCCTAAAAAAAATAGGGATAAAATGAATTAATTTTATTTTATGTCATTATGTGAAAATTTGTTTAAATAGAAAACAAAAAATTTGAAGCTAGTTTTGTTACCATGTTTTTTTTAAAAAATTTAATGAATCATATCATTCCATTCTGATTCCATTTTTCAGTATTTCTACCTTTTAAATTTTTTAAAATAATTTTATCCTTTAAAACAAGAGTCAAACCGGTCAAACCGTCAGTCCAATGGTTTAACGGTTTGACTGGTTTAACACTGGTTTGATTGGTTTGAACCGGTCACTGGTTTAACTACTCAATCAGACCGGATCAATGACAGGTTCACTGATTTACGGTCTGAACCGGCCGATTCGGTTCGGTTTTTTAAACATTACTTTTACCCCTTCCTAAGCATTATTTTTCTTTGGGCCACATGTGTTTACATGACCATGGATTGATGTAAGCACACTTGCACGTAAATTTCGCGGTTGCAGAATCTAGCCGTTACGACAACTTGGATCCTATGGTATTTTATATATAAATATATACCCATATGATCTTATTTATAAATAATTTTTAACATGTTTCATATAAACCCATGAAGATCTTAAGCTTTAATAATAAATGAAGAGGTTGATTTAAAAAAATGAATGGATAAAATTCTAAGTTCATATGAAAAATTAATGAAACAATTTGTAAATGAGATAAAAAAAATCATTGTCTCTGTCCTGTATACACAGCCGGAGGAATATAAAACTAGAAATGAGAAATTCTTGGCCCAAATTTGATTATTTCTTGAACCCCGCCGATCTTATGGATTTGGTTGACCAAGCCCGACTAAGGGTATGAAATTGGCCGGGATTCAGAATTTTTGAGCTTCTTATAGTTAAATATTTTGATTCAAACAATATTGAAGTCTTAAAATTTTAAAAATTAATCTATATAAAACAAATGTTGGATATTTCTTGAAAATAAAAAAATGAAACAATTATTCTTTAACCTTGTCATTCTAAATCCATCTAAGCAAAAAGAGTTCTACTTTTTCATAAATATTTTTTATCCACATTTGTTAGAATGAGATTTTTCCAAAAAAATTTAAACTTTTTAATACAATTTTTGTATAAAGCTGTCATTCTCAATTGGATTCAAAGAGTCAAGTTTGATCATAGGTTTATATTCTATAGCTGTAGTTTGAAAATAGTTTTTTCTTTAAAATTGTTCCTTAGGTTCATTTACTTATGAAAGTTCTTAATAATTATTAGTTACCCGTCATGGATAACACTTACCTGTACTTTGTGAGGAGGTATTCCACTCACAACCACATTCAATTTCATATCTTACTATATATATGATTTATACAATTAAACACATAACAATTAAGCCATCCAGGTTTATATCAAAATATATTCTTAATTACTGATTTAAAACCAAAATTTATATGTAAAAGAGGAGGGGTTTCTTCCATCTTCCTCTTCACCAGTCAACCTTCCCATCTTTTAAGCTTCCCTTGTCATCCACTCCTACCTTTTTGAACTATTCGCTTTAGCTGTATTTATTTAAAAAGAACGGTGAGATTCGAAAATATCCTTAGAAACCACAGTTTATCAGATGGCCATATATATAATTCACAATCATGCAAAAACAAGCAACATGTTCATACAACATTTAAACAGCAATAATTCATATTATAAGGATCTTTCTCAACAGCTTTACATACATACTGCAATAATTTATATCATAAGGTTCTCCTTCAACAGCTTTACACATCACATGGTCATGAACAATAATGAATTGCATAACACACAATTGCGTACTCCTACCTGAGTAATGCTCAATTACTAAGCATTTGAATAACAGTCCCTTCTAAGAACCGGCTATTCTGCAAAGTTTGTAAAGCAATATTCGTACTCTATTTCATGAGTATCGCTCTGTTAAGAGCATATGCTTGTTCTTTCACAAAACTGATGATCCACATATCATAGCATGCATAACACACATGGCACAAACAATTATGTAGAATTAAATACATAAAAATAAGATAAAAAAATAGGTTTCTACTTATCTCCCTTTGTTTATTGTTAACTTCTTCGACAATCCCTTTTCCAGACCTGCTCAGGGTGTTCAAATAGATGTCAAATTTTAAAAATAAACACGTATAATATTGCGTTAATTATACATTTATCAAGTTTTATTTGACTCATCTTTCTCTCCTAACCTCACTTTTACCCCTTTGTATTATTTATCTTCCTTTTCTTGATTTTCTGACTTTTACAATTACATATTAAAATCATAACTCATTCCATATACAATATTTGAAGCTCTCATTATTCTCTTTCAAGGAAAATTACCGTTCACTAATTATGGTCAACACATATTCTTAAATCAGTGCTCAATAATTGTTGCTTGTTAAGCAACTTTCCAAATTTAAGAACCAAATTTTATTGGTTTATAACTTGCAATGTATTTGTCCAAATAAGGCATTTCAGCACTCATTTTAAAGTTCATTACAAGTACTGTCTATTTACCAAATTTTATGGTCAACAAAGACTATTTACCATTTACAATTCTATTCAAAGTAACCTGTCCAAAATGCAAATTTAATTACTTTTAATTCATTATTCTTGCCACTCTACCAAAGAGCTTTCTTACCCACCTTGTAACACCTCTCTTTTCTAGCTTTATTATATATTAGAGACTTTAGTGGGATCCTTGGAGTCCATTTTATGAGCTAGAATTAGTTATTTTAGTGAATTTCAAAACACACACTTGAGTTACTATTCATTTATTATCTTAGAAACTTGGCTCATCTTTGAAAATTCACAATTAATTTCAGAAAAATTTAAACCAAATGATTTAAGTCTCTAATGAAAGCTTTCTCAATCCCTTATAAGGAAAAAATACTCCTTGGACCGAATTAATGCCCAAAGAAAGTTGACAAAGATTGGAAAAATCACTGTTCTCTTGACCCAAACTGAAGGGTTTTGCTACCGCGAACTTTGGATTTCATCGCGGCAAACTTTTCCAGCTTAAATGGGATTTGCTCTCTGCCTAGGTTTGCTGTGGCAAACTCCTCCAAAGTTGCTTTTCTAACCAGCTTCGCCGAGGCAAAGTTTTGCTGTCAAATTTTCTGCTGAACTTGTAAAATGCATAACTTTTCACACACAACTCGAAATTAAACAATCTAGGACTCTCTAGAGTTTTGAGTTTTTATAGAGAGAGAACCTGAGGTTGGAAAAGAAAAACAAACAATATAATATATCATTAAAAAAAATTCATCTCTTAATAAGAGCACCGACAAGCCCCTTCCGATACAATCCCTCCTGCGTATATCAATTAACTGCAAATAACTCTAAAGCAGTTTTCAACCCCTAATATAAATAAATGTAACCCCAAACCCAATCACTACTATCTTTTTATAAGGATAGAGAGAATATTCTTTTTTGTTCAACTTATATGTAATATTAAATTTTATATAAATGTATAAATTTACCTTTTATTATGTAGTTTTTGTTCTCGTAATATATAGTGTATATTAAATAGGGATAAAGTTGTAAAGTGTTTCAATTTTAAAAAACACCTAATGAAATTAAAGGTTTTTCTTAATTTTGGGTTTTTTCAATTTTACCCATAATTGATTTGTGACAGAAATACTCTTTTTGAATGGACTCAATCCCATTGGTAGCAATTAATTGCTATTGTTATTGACGTTAAAGATATTTCAAGGTGAAATGACACCAAAGTTCCATAATATATGAAAAGTTTTATAACTTGTTAACGAAGTCACTTCAGCTTATCACTGATAATTTTCTTAGCCTTTGTTTTTTTGGGACAAAGATTGTTTTCCTAGGCTAAACCTTGATATGATTAATTTCCCCATGTTTCCTGGACACTATTTTCCTTTGGCGACGTGTTTAACCCGCTTGCAAAAAAAAAAAAAAATTGTGCTTGAAAAATCTAGCTGTCAATTAACCACTGCAGTATACAGTGTCGTCCTAATAAAACGGAATTTTAGATGTAACCTTTTCAAGAAAGGTGAACTTTTCAGCACAAATACTCATGTTTTCTTTTGCCCCCATTAAATCAATACGCACATAAAAATAAGAACTTTTCAGCACAAAGTCATGGGTGTCTTTTTTTTGGCACATACATCTCAGTTACATATTGTTAAACTTCAGTTACATATTGTTAAAGTTTAGTTATATATATACGTGGAAGGTTCCATTCTACAATTAATTTTTTAATGGGGAATTTATCTTCAATTCTTCCTAAAAAAATATAGGGATGTGTTGTTTAATTATTCTTATTAGTCACTTTTGTAATGAACCGTTACAATAGAAGACCTATATAACCTTGCTAATGAGCAACACTACATTTATAAAATATTTGTCATATTTCATGGTTAGTAGGGAACTCTTGAAAAATTATATTTGAATAGACGTATACAATAGGTTGTCGTAAGAAAAATAAATATTTAATTAATCATCAAATAGTTTATAACATATTTCAGATTAAAATACTTTAACTATCTTTCTACTTTGTCTAAATTATTAGACAGATCTCCTTCTATTTTGAAAGCACATTTTAGTTCAAACTCTTAACATTATTAAAGAATATTTTAAAAATATTATTGAAGTATGTTTTTAATTAAAAACTATTTAGAATAAATCTTTAGTAATAATTTGCACTTCATTATACTAAATCTCTGATTTATCTTTTGACATTAATATTTATTAATAATCTATTTGATAATTTTACTAAACTTAGATAAAATTTAATTAATTTTCATGGGAGAAATATTTACACCTTGATGGAAAATTTGTTGGTTCATTGATCGTTCCGGCTTTGAATATATAGCTTAGAACATAGAAAAGTTGGTGAAGCAGTGTTAGGTTTGTTTATCTGTAGATCATCAACAAATAATTATAAAATTAATTTTTCAATATTTAAAAGCTAAATAATTTTGTCTCATACATACAGAAGAGACACCACGTTTAGTAATCCAAGGATTATATTAATCTTTTTATTCAAAAATAAATATTTTTTAGTATAGACTCTTTTATTATTCTTAATTATTGTTGTTATTGATGTTTGAGCTTCTTTTTCAATCAATGCATTTTTTAGGGCACGCATGGTTCCATGTTTGAGCCTTGAGGATTAGCAGTGTGAACTGACATTTTAGTCTTTTTTTTTTGGTAATAACATTTTAGTCTTTTATTATTGTTATTATTGAAATTTTAACCTTTTTTTAGTTTTTCAATATTTTTGGGGCCACACGTGTTTACGTGTCCGAGGATTAATAGTGTAGACTGACATTTTAGTCTTTTATTATTCTTAATTATTGTTATTATTGACGTTTGAGCCTTTTTTTTTTTTCCGATGCATATTTGTTTGGCCACACATGTTTTACTTTCAGCAAAATCAATAGTGGAGACTGTGGACTGACATTTTAGTCTCTTTATTATTCTTAAGTATTGTTGTCTCCACTCCACTCCTCTCCTCTACTCTAAGGAAGAGAAGACTTTATCATATCTATTTATAAGTGATTTTATTAAATTTTTAAATGAATACACATGTGCTATAATAAATATTAAATAGAGATAAAGTTAAGAATTATTAAATTTTATTATAGAGTTAATGAGATTCAAGATTATCATTGATATGTGTAAAATATGGTGGAAGTAACTTATAAATATAAAACCAAAGAAGTATGTTTTAACTTCTTTAAACATTCCAATCCTTTTTTTTGGACCATATGTGTTTAGAGATGGGTTGTTAGCTGCACCCCAATTTTAAAGTACTCCCCAAATGTTGTTTTTGTGTTTTGTTTAAATTATTAAATTCTATATAAAATAAGTGACATTTTGATATCTTATGGGTAAAGTTGGCATCCATGGTTTATTATAAAGTTATTGAAGAGATATGAGAGGTAAGTTACACAAAGTTCAAGTTCCACTCTTCAAATATAAGTGGATCAATAGTAATGTTGTGGAGATAGATTGACAATTTGGATTTATCTCAATTGATATTTAAAGGATTAGTTATAAAGATGAGTCATTTATGATCAAATTTTCTTTATTGGCACTGTTGAATGAGCTCCAAAGCTCAATTAGAAAGATGAACTTTCAGATGCCTCTAAGGATTATGGCTGAAGAACAAGACAAGTCCCTTTAGATTAACAATAAATATACAAGAAAGTTTTTATATATGCATAACCAAGACTTTGGATGAGCTAACTTAACAATCATGTGACTTCTCCATTTGGTTTTATTTTTATCTTTTTTTCATTGATTTCTACATATATATATATATATCCACTAATTGTTGTCTTTATTTTAATTCAATGATAATGGTAGGTGGTTTTATAAAATAAGTCCTGAAACGGGTAAATATAAATAGTCGGTCCTTGCTATGCACTATTTTCCTTTGGGCTCCATGTGTTTATGAGATCGAGGATTAATATAAATACACTTGCACACAGATTTCTTTGATGCAAAGTCTCCCATTAGAACAGCTTGGAAGAACGTGAAAAACTATAGACTAGCCTCCATCAAGAAATGCAAGTTGTTGGCCCAAAAACAAAACGAAGAAAGAAATGCAAGTTGCGGTCCATAGAAATATAAAACTAAAGCTGAGAAACAAGTGGACTGATAATTGGATTGGGGAGATGGGACCTCTAATGCACCTATCCTTTTCCCCTCTCAATGAATCAGACAAGCAGAGATCTATTCGAGACTTTATCACAGTAAATGGGCAATGGAAATGGTGCGAATTTCAACATCTTGTTCCGCAGTCAATCCTGATGGAACTGAGAAGTTTCAATCCCCCTCCTGCTTCTGGCCCTCATGACACTGTCTTCTGGCAGCTAGAATCAGGCAAGGAGTTCACAGTCGCATCGGCTTATAACCTTCTCATGCAAGATAAATGGGTGGATGATGATCCGCAATGGAAACTAGCATGGCTTTGGCCCGAGCCCCAAAGGATTCGTTTATTCCTCTGGCTACTCATGAACGGTGTACTTCTCATGAATGCTAAAAGAGTTCGGAGACACATGACCGATGATGATGGTTGCACAATTTGCTTCGATGGACCTGAAGATATTGACCATATTCTACGAAAATGCAAGTTAGCGGTTGCATGTTGGGAACTCATCATCCCTTCCCACCTTCTACCTTGTTTTCTGGATATGCCTTTCAGGTGCTGGCTCCAAAGGAATCTCTCTCCTTCAAAGATCAAACCCCACTGGTGCCTAACTTTTGGGATCGTCTCCTAGCGTTTATGGAATGCCCGTAACTGCAAGATTTTTGCTGGGGAGGACTTTTCTCCGTTTCGTCTCATTAATGATGCTTTAGCTTTTGCTGATCATTGTATCCGAGGCCCACATTTCATAGGTTGTAGAATTTAGTTTCTTTTCTTGGGTTTTTCTCTTCCCTTGTTATTTTCTGTTTTTGGTCTTTTCTTTTCTTTCTCTGAGTTTTATGTACATATGCTGAGGTAATAAAATTTCTTTCCACTAAAAAAAAAGTTTTGGTTGAAAATATCACATATGGTCCATAGGAAAAATTTACAATATAAAACCCCATGTTCTCATTCTTTCCTATTTCTTTTTTTTTTCTTTCCTTCCTTCCTTTTATTTATCTTATTATTATTATTTTCATACATTTCATTTATTCTATAATACCAAATTATATTCGAGTGAATTGTATTAATAAAATAAATATAAGATAATTTTTAATTATAATAAAATAAATATTCTCTAATAATAATTTTAGAAATAAAATTTTAGGATGTTACAGTATACATGCTAAAAAATGTGGTTCATATCACTTTCTTGTTTTCTCAACATGAAAATATCAAACAGTATAAATTTGAATAACTCTACTGAACAGAGGGAGTCAAACATTTATATAATCATCAGTTATTAGTTCATTGGTCAAATAAACTTAACAGAGCATTCAGTCTTGATTAATTAATTCATCTTCAGCCATTAATTACCACGCTCTTTATTGTGAGCATGAGCATTAACTCAATGTGAAACAACATTAATTGTATTAATTGGTTGGCCTTTTGTTAGTTACACTTCTTCAATGAGCGCAATGGTCTCATTTCATGTACTTTGATAAATGCAATAACCACTTTGTTCCCCGGGGGGATGCGCGCAATGGCCTTAAACTTTGACCGTTCTCCATATAACGCCAATTTTGTATTATAATAGTAACTTTTGAGGTACTTGATCGGGGCTCTACATATGGAGATTGATATTAAATTGCAATTTTTTTTTCCTCTGATGGAGTTTTATGACGTGATAATTCTAAGATGATCCTCCCATTTATATATATATATATATCACTTCATTTCTTATCATATCATTGGTTTACATTAATTAACAGCAGATATATGCCTTGTCCCTTTTAAGTTTTAAGAAATTTATGTATATCACGCCGTTAGTCCGTAAGACAGTTGTGGGTACGCATGAGCATTTTGTCGAAACACACCTGTGTGGAAATCATGAAATGTGCCGGTTATGACATAGGGGTACTGATTGTATCACTGATACAAAAAATGTTTTTTAGACCAAATAAACAAATTTCTTTTAGACGGTATAAATTAAGATGCAGTCCAAGAGATTTATTTTTTTTAGACCTCTTCCAAAAGCTGTCTAAAAGATATATGCGGCCTAAAATATCTATTTATATTTACGAAAATGTCATGAGTCATTTTTTTTAAATCTTATCTTGTAAAAGCTGTATAAAAAGGGTGATCTAAATGATCAATTTTCTATTAGTGGATATGCAATGTAATTGAGAAAGGTCATGATGACAATTCTGATGGCTTACTAGAAAGGAGGGTGATGCTGTCATCGGCGTCCATGTCGAAATGCCTGAATATCCCCCCCTGCAGTTTTCTGTTGTCAAAGGAGGGTGATTGAACTGTGACAAGAGAAGGAGTTGAAGAAGACGACGATCTATCTAGAGAGTGATAGTGAACAGTGGAGAGGGTTTTTTTAGAGTGAAAGAGAGGCTAAAAAAATCCTAATGTACACCATGTGGCACTGAATCTTATGTGGCAAATGGCGGTTTGCGTTACCTTAAAGGTAGGGTGACATTACACTGTTTTTGTTACTTCCAGGTTGACATTGTCCCTAAAAAAACTTCCGGACATTAGATGTAATTTGTTAAATACTTTCAGGGCAAATTTGCCCTTTAACCCCTTTTTATGATGAAGACGTGGCTTATGATGTGATATGGGATCCTACGTGGTAGACAGCGGTTTGTGTCACTCTAACGGTAGGGTGGCATTGTACTATTTTTATCACTTTTAGGGCGGCATTGCCCTAAAAAAAACTTCTGGACACTAGATGCAATTCGTTAGATACTTTTAGGGCAAATTTACTCTTTGACTCTATATGTGTGTGTGTGTGTGTGGATATGTGCCTATCAACTTTAGATTATGTCTCTTGCATCTAGCTAAGATATAAGTTGGAACCTTCTCCTATGTATGAGACCTTAGACTCAGGGGACAAGATTGTAACGTCAAAGACCAGCAAAAAGGATCACTCTTGACCTCTTCAGCAAATTGGATCTAATGGTGGAACAAGACTTGATATCATACTGAAGGAAGTTGTAATAATAACTAGGTTGATTTGTTATTGATGTCTGACTTTATTGATAAGCGTCCTACATATATATACACAACATGGAAGGTATATAAATTGATCATGACTTTACAATATGTCTCGTATACAGACAAAAATAAGCATTGAAACTTAAAGGCGCAGTGTGGCACCAACGACCGAGGGCTTTTATGGCTTTAAATTGACAAAATCATCCCCTTCAAAATTTCACTACAAAAAAAAAAATTGACTTTTGTCTGGAAAACTTTCAATAGGGACAAATTGTTAACAAAACGTCGCTGGCTTAGTAACTATCGCTATAAGTATTGATGATGTGAAAAATAAGTCACTCTTGAAAATCTTTTGTCACCGTTAAAGATCCCCTTTGGATTTTACTAGCAATACCAACTTGTAGTCAGACTACTTTCTTCTTTAGTTTTTAGTTTCTTTCCAAACTCTGGGCGATTTTCAATTTTTTAGTTTCAAGTACTTCAATCTCTTTCATTCACCCATCCATCAACTACAACGTTTCAGGACAACACTTCTTGGTTTTCTTCTGCAGAAATTGAAACATGCGTTTTACAAAACATCTCAGAAGCCTGAAAATTAACACTCGAGTTTTGCCAACAATGTTTAGAAGCCGGAAAATTTAATATGATCTCCTACTTCTGCTTCTTCCAATACCCCACCAACCCACACACACAAAAAGTAACTTCTGAGACTGCCCCTCTCTCAAGGCACATCTAAAATTTTCACTAAAGGCTTCATCTGTAGATATGATCCAGAAAAAAGATATTGATTTCCCAGAACCCATGTGTCGGAAAAAAATGCATAATTGAGAATATTTGAATAAATTTAATTTCTTGCTTAATGGGATCTGCGAAAAGACAATTGAATATAAGCTATCAGGCTAATTGCTCTAAGAAGGGTGCAAGATCTCCTTCTCTGTGCTCGTTCTAGTTGAATAGGTGATTATTGATTAGGCTACTTTTGGACAAACATGGCAAGCGTCTTTTCCGATTCTTCGATCTTAGGACTCATGATTTTTCTATCCCCATTCGAAACAGTGCGGTGCTTCCTGAGTTCCTGACTAAAGGTGTCCTTTTGGTTCACGGAGTTCATAGTAATGCAATGGAATGTAATGGATGGAAATGTGATGTAATGTAATGATGATTACATCACATTTATTTGGTATGTTATCAAGGAATTATGAAATAGAATTTATATTTTATTTATAAAAATTAAAAAAAATGTGAAATAAACTTTTTAACTTTATCAAGACTAAAAATGAATGATATAAATGTATAAATACCGATTTATAAAATATACAAGTACCCATATATTAATTTATACAAACTGTAATCCGGATTACATAGCCAAAGTTATGTAATGGGGATTACCTGATTTGATGTAATCCGTTGTAATCAAGATTACATTCGATTGCATTACCTTACCAACCAAATAATGTAATCAAAAGAATGCATCATCAAAATAACATATAATTCTCTTTCATGTAATTGAACGAAACGGACTAGTTACATGGAGCATCCAGAGACGAACTTAGTTAAAACACGGTAATCATACTGCCGCATCGTTGTCAATGTCAACCTAAAAAGGCGCGTGGGGGGGATGAAAAGCAAGAGAGAGACCGCAGTGTAGGACGCAGAAGAGTACACGCATTATGATTAAGACCACTTGGCCTTTACTTCCAGTTCCAGAGCGAGGAGAGGAAAGAATAGTGGAATTTAAGAAACATCAGCCCACCGCTCTATAGTTTCTGGACGAGGTTGACAGTTTGTACAGTATCCTCAAGCCACCTGCACAGACGGCACATTTTAGAACACAAGCAGGATAGATCCCTTCCCTTTTTGTACGCCATTGGGAACAGCTGTTGGCCAACAACGTTGCTATAAACGCCAAACTATGCGTCTTTCACAACATGTTGGTCAGGACCAGGGTCGAACTATCTTTGCTTATAGATGACCTAAAGAAAATATTAAACACAATCAACTAACAACGAGTATTCGGAGCTGAGCTGCTCATTAATGGATTTGGATCCATCAGTTCATATAGGCCCACCAGGTCAATGCAAGTTCACTTTGCCTTCACCTTCAGTAGAGGCTCATATTTAATGTAATGTGATAACCACCTCCAGAGTCCCAAGGTAATTACCCATCTATGCAAATAGGACTTCAGAGTTCAGAATGCTTGCTTCCTTGCCAGCCTTTCAGCATCAACCAGTAGAGTCCTCAAGAAGGCAAAAAAACGGGAGCCATCTGTAGCAAAGAATGACAACTAGAAAAACTTACAACCAGACCAACTAGGACACACGGTTAGACTCTTGAATCAATTGATTTACAACCAGTCAACCATCAGATTGCCTGCAAAATTTCTTTTCTCTTTCTTTTTGTTCTTCTAGATAGCGCCACCTCCATAGTGGGGCAATATTGTGATTGCAAGAGTTGTATTAATGGCAACCCTTGCTTTTGCAACAAAACAATATGCTCCATAAATTCCGTAATAACCCCTGCCCCAAAAAACTGACTAGAAAACTTTCGAGAGTGGAGGGAAGAAGGTAAAAGCGGCAGCACAAACAAATCTACCCCCAGCAAGTAAAGGAAAAAAAAATCTTGAACATGGTTAAACAATGTAAGGTCATAGAGATTCCGATTACGATATATTTTCTAACTTAGAATTGACGGAGGTAGAAACGCTCTGCAGTCTGAACATACAAGGTATGACACTGGTAGCAGGAGGCCACTGCAATCCCCGTATCAAAGAAGCGATACCTCAACTGCTGTAGGGGAAGCCAAGTCGGGAGCTATTTCTACCAAAAAGTGTTTAATAATCTAAACATAATGTACGTAAAGATAGTTTCTAGGATATCACCAAAAAAAAAAAAAAAACAATAGTTTCTAGGATATCA
>QFDD01001414.1:0-23476 GCA_006871305.1 Vachellia collinsii
CCCCCCCCCCCCCCCCCCCCCCCCCCAAAAAAAAAAACCATTTATCATGCTCCTTTTGTGTCATTTCACCGAAAAGTTTTATTAAAGAAACGAAAAGGGAAAATACATCTGCTGGGGCGAGGCGAGAGAGAGTGACACACACCCAAACGTCACGAAAGTTCCTGGCTCCGGGTTGGGAGTGGGCCCCACCTGCCTCGGTATGAGCGAGCCATCAGGTCCTTGCCTTGCTGGCGGGGGGAACCTTTGAATTTTGATAACGAGGAGTCCTTATAACTTTGTTTGCAAAAAGGCGCCTTATTTATCGGCAATCTGCTTATTAGATCCATTCTTCTGCTCCTGCTTTCCCCCGTCCCTTCATTTTTTGACCCCAACCACCATCAAGTATCGCTTCTAATTAACGTACCCACTCTAATTATTGCTCCTCCCGGTCAAAATCCTCGCTCATTGCCGTTGCATTTGCTTGTTCAGTAAAAAAGGAATACCCAGAAAAAGTACCCCGTGGTTGATTGGACGATATGCCCTGTTCATTAGTTGGGAAAAAAAAAAATTGAAGAGTTGTGCATTAGTTTCGCCGTTGCCAAAATTTCACACGCCCCCCAGTTTAGGCATTACCAGGGGCAAATGCAAATTCTATTAGTTTATTTTTGTTTCTTATCATCTGCTGACTCCCCCCTACACTTCCACAGTTGGCCGCGTATTAATTTATGACGTCACCCATAACGTCACCTACCCGTGTCCGTGTCTCGTTCTCACCCACCCAACTTGCTCCGCAAAATACCCCCCTCATCATTACCGGTGAGCCCCTTCGTCACTCAGCCCGGGTATTCCAACCTCGCACAGTTGCCGCTCAGTTTACTTCGTGGACGAATTATTTTTATTCATTCGTGTATACATCCTTGCATCGTCACATGAAATAATATATTCGTTTCCACGCTCTTCTTCAACTTTAGCGGTTACGTGTTCGCTGTGTTCCCTTTTTTTTTCCCTTTAATAATTAACTTCAGAGGCGGGGTTGAGGCGCCTTCTGTGGATCATGATCGGTACTTCCATTAGTTTGAAAGCAAGAACTGATATCATGACGTTGCCGTGAAATTGGATGGCAACTGCACATGAAAACCAATCAATTGGGCCATTTTCTCATGGATATATCGTAAATATAATTAACTTGTTTAGAATTCCAAGTACGCTTCACATAAATCAAACGTATGCAATACGACAGGAATTATCACTCAGCAAAAATGCACCGTGTTGGTTAAAACAGAGTTTGGATGGCGTTGTTTTATGAGTATAATTCTGAATTAATTGATTTAATCAAAACTCAAGAGCATGTGAGAGCGTACCGTGGGAAAAACAATGACTTGTTTGTTTGCACCTCGAATTTAAACATTTTTCTAGTTTTAAATGCCAACTGACTTTTCAACGCTGTACTACACTCCGGCTAGTTTCATGTTGAGTCATAGAAATCATCACACGCGAGCCGCTCCACCTAACGAGAATAGAACCTAGGGATAGTTGATGATAGATCTCCTGTTAGGTAATTAATTAGACAATGGGATCTACTATTGAATCCTTATAAAATTTCAGTTGCAAAATGTAAAAGTTTAGTTGTACATAATATATAAATTAAGCTGCATATTATTGAAACTCATTTGCATTTTATGGAATGTCCCATTCTACAATTAATTTTTAATAGAGACTTGTTCCCAATTCTCTCTAAACTTTATTTTTGTTGATAATGATTTCAAATCTCAATGAATATTTCGTTTTCAAAATCAATTCAAAAAAATTACAAAGATTATTTAACATTAAAGTAACAAAAACAGGCGTAGTAGTCACTGATTAGATCTCTCTACCCTTCATATGCTGCCAACCAAATCCCTGATCTGCCTATTTCATTCCGGAAGATAAATGATCATATCACCTGGACTGCCTCTCCGTTTGGGAAATATTCAGTAAAGCGGGGCTATTATTAAACTTTGAGCCAATATAACTCAAATACAAATGATGATTTCTGGAAGTTCCTATGGTCAATTGAAATGCCAGCTAAAAATCTCATTCTAGTGTGGAAATTACTCAATAATGCTTTGCCTTCTACTGATATCATCACATCTCATCACCTAGATGTTGTAGGATTATGTGTTTTTGGTTGTCAAGAAAATGAATCACTGCTCCACTTATTCTGTTTTTGTCCCTTCACACGAACAAATTGGTTCCGAAGTCTAAATATCCAAATGGAGAGAAGGAGTCTGCAAGAATTTATCTCTTGGATTAAAGCTACACTGCTGCTACTATCAAGGAGGTCATAAGCAAGTGGTTAAAAGCATCATTATTCTCTCGAGCACCATTTGGAGGAGACGGAACTCAATCATCCATGAAGGGAAAGCTACCACTCCCACCCTGCTTGCAAGTGAAATTGGTTCACAAGTCTCTTTTAATGACATGGCTTTTTCGTCCCAACAAGAAAAGGAATTGCAAACTGATCTCTCATTACTGGAAATAAACCAAATTTTCTCTCTTGGTCCCTCAGGGTATAGGTCTATTGTCATATACAAGAGTAAGAACAGAGGAAATTTGATTTGCAACATTTGGGTATGGTTTCAAGCAAAACCAGTCCAATGCTTTTCTTGTAAAAAACTACTTTGAAATGCTAACTGTTTTGTTTCAAGGTGCCTTAGAAGAGTTCTAAACTGGATAACTAACAGTTGCTTTGAGGATATGGTCCTTTAGCAGAAAAATCATTGTATATCTAAAAAATGACATGGCCTATACTAGACCGAGGCTCAATAGATAAGACCAACCGAACATGCAGTTCACCAAGGATCCCAACGATCCAGCACTCCGATGACACGCGAGGCAACACTCGGGGCTTGTACCCATTGCCATCTACCTCCAACGTTGGACCAGGCAATCAGGATCCGAAAATCTAGTAATGAATATCCCAAGGTCTTTGAAGGTCGTTGGACGCAGCTAACGGGCAATTACAACTGGCGACCGTCTATTTATTTTTACTGTATCTTTCATTGAAAATCATGAAAAACTCATTGTATTCAAACTCTCTCTCTCTCTCTCTCTTCTTTCTTTGAGACGCATTGTATACATGTTTGTCTTCTCCCTGATCATTCCAACTCTCCTATGTTATTGAGCTTGTTTTGCACACACACGAATATATCAATACAATTAATTTATTCCCTATTTCATTCTATTCCTCTTGTGTCAGTTGCAGTAGTCTCATTCATTCATTTTCGTACTGCTGGTGGCCCAATTGTCTTAAATCATATTTATTTGAACTTTTTATGAAAATTGGCATAAACAATCATCAATTTTCTCTCAATGACTCTAGTAGCATAATCAAGAGAGACTTAGCTTATTTGATGGATGAGTTCCATAGTATTAGAATAGCTTCTTTTATGGTTTTTCCTTGTAACTTCTCCTGTTGTCCTGCTATGTTTTCTTTTATGTAACACTTTTTGTTGATTAATTTTATTTTGATCTTATTATAAAAAAAAATAGCCGTAGTATTGCTCTGGTGCCCAATAATGTCTACAGAATTATTTACATTATAATGAAGTACCATATCATCTGTATTTTTTTCAATAAAAATATCTAATCCATCTTTTATAGATCCCACAAATATACATGACAATGAGTTATGAAGGAAGAGAAAATCAAGAGAAATTTATAAATACGAGATCCACAGATATGATAACTGAAATATTTTTATTGAAGGGTATGAAAATATTTTTATTAAAGAGATTATAGATGTAAAAGTATGTTAGTATTTATCTAATATTTATACTTGATTTGCTGATTATATGTCATATAAATTATAAAAATATTTTTTTAAAAGTTTATCACAAAGAGAATTGAATGTAATGAATTTAAGTGTATGAAGTCAAGATCTGTCCTATGAAATTATGTTATTATTCTGCGCCCTCATCATATCTGCACGACTCAAACAAATATAATCCTATATTTAATAACAGGGAAAATTAGAATAAAGAATCTAAATAAAATAATATTTACGAGAGAGCACCATATAAACTGTAATTACTTTGAAGAATCGAATACTAAAATATAAATTTAAAAATATTAAATTGTCCATAAACTAAAGTTCCTATTTTCTGTTTTTATATGCTAGATCTTCTTGAAAATTTTCTATTTCTTGTATGATTATTTAAATTTCATAAATTCAAGTTACTTCTAGACTTTTATTTTTTTTAATACTGTAGACTGTTATTTCTTAATTCATATTCGGAACAGTTTAAATTGATAGTGAGAAAAAACTGATAGTAAGATGTAATCAATTTTTTATCATGGGTTAAGGTATCTTTTTGTCTGGAAATTTTCTCATAGGGGCTTATTTGTCATAGAAGTTTTTTGTGGTGTAATTTCGCCTTGAAAGTATAAAAATGTGGCAATATTGCCTTGATTAAACGGAGAGGCAAATGGATGTTAGCCACATAGGATAATATACCACGGAGGTGCCCACGTCACTCTTCCTCAGAGAAAACTTTCAGGGTGAAATTGTTCATTCGAGAAATTTTTCAGAGCGAAAATGTACATCTTTCAGGCAACATTATCTCACGTGGACCAAGATGTGACATATTATCCTATGTGATGGATGTTCATTTGCCTTCCTGTTAAATCAAGATAATATTGCTATGATTTTATATCTGCAGAGTAAAATTGCTCTATTAGAAACTTTCAAGGCGAATATACTTTTCCCGAGAAAACTTTCAGAACAAAAATATACCCTAATCCTTTTACAATTATATTAGAATTTTTAACACTAATTACATAACATTTTATTTTTATTACTTGATTTTCCTGAAAACTTTGATAAGGTATGGAATGGTTTTAATTTTTTTTATTTAGGTAAAAGATATCACAATAAAATACACCAGATAAAAAAATTTGATGATATAAATGGATAAATGCTGATATTAATATATTTAAAAGAAACATTAAATTATTGATGATATGGATATAAATTTTGGAGAGAAAAGGTAAGAATAATAAAAAATATGGTTACATGAATGACTGGCAATTTTTTTTTAAATTAATAATATAAGAGCAACTGTTGAAGATTTGACTAGGGGTAATTTAATATTTTTAAATTTCGCTTTTCTGAATAATTATAATTTTTATGGTCTTTTTAAATAAATATTATTTTTTAAATCTTTTATTCTAATTTTTCCTTAATAATAAATATAATGGTTGGTATTTTTGTGAAAAAGAAAAAGAACAAACAACAAGGCAGATGCGTACAGAGTGTGTAAAGCTAAGCATAGGGCCGGTCGACCGAGGGCGAGGTAGAGACCGGTGATGGTGGGTGGGAGAGGCGGCTTCAGATTTAAAAAAGGATCGATGGGTTAAATGTTAATCTCTGCCAGTCACAACCCTTTCGGGGCCCACCAGGAGCGGTTGTCGCGTGCCGCATAGAGGTGGCTCACACGTGGCACCTTTTCCTTTATTATTAATATTATTTTTAGTAAGTCGGACTTGGTAATTCCACTTATTTCCACAAGCCATTTTGGTGGGCCCCGCCCCTCTACCCTCCTCCCGCTATAAATCTATACTCTGCTGCTACTCTGCCTGGAACCTACAACACCATAGACTTTTAAGGGCGGCGCTGCTTCCCTCCCTTTTGCGCTCCCTGTCCGCTGCTTGCGCCACTCACCTCATACCCCTCCCGTGCTGGCTTTCCCTCCGCGTCCTTGTGAATAAGCATTCCTGTTTGGGCGTGAAGCGCGGACTGTATCCCGAATTCCCGATCTTAATTGCTTCTCAGTCAACAAGCCCAGATCTGTTCTTCAACTGAAGAAAACCATATATAAGCATTCACAATCCAACTGCCACGCTTATAAATCCATCTCTGCGGTCAAACTCCCAACCTTTCTCAGATTTACCTTGTTCAGCGCTTTGCGTGTTCAATACCCTTTGAAACACTGCTTTGAACTGAGAGCTTCAAGTTTTCCCGAATATAAAATCAGCACCTAATAATCAACCGAAGGAACATCCCCCGGATTTTATCGAACCATGTCAAGCTCCTTTTCCTTTAAACAACTTCCGACCCGCTCTTTTGGTGCTCTTCCCCCCATCAACAACCCGCAACTCAACGTACGCCCTTCATATAAACTCGGTGGCAGAGTCACACGATGCTCAGCTGTGAGGAAATCATCATGTTTGGTCGAGAAGAACTTTTTCGGAAGCCGATTGCGTCCGTGCAGATTGCCGGGATCGGAAAAACTACATGTTTGGAAATCGGACGGTCCTGGGCGGTCGCCGAAGCTGAAGGTGGTTGTTCGATCGGCAATGTCTGCGGTGCCGGATAAGCCGTTGGGCCTCTATGACCCGGCTTTGGATAAGGACTCTTGTGGGGTTGGATTCGTTGCGGAATTATCGGGCGAGAGCAGTCGCAAAACGGTGAGTGTGGCCATTTTTTTTTTTTTTTGAGTTTTGTATTAATATTAATGGAGATTAATGTGTTATATGATGATCTGTTGTCAGGTGACTGATGCTCTGGAGATGTTGGTGCGCATGTCACATCGAGGTGCCTGTGGGTGTGAAACCAACACTGGAGATGGAGCCGGCATTCTTGTGGCTCTTCCCCACGAGTTTTACAGCAAGGCATGTCTTTTAACTTCTTTTGCTCCTCTCTCTGGAATTCATCACGATTCGCGAATTGCACTCATGAACACCCGTAGCACCCTTTTTTTTAGTTTTTGACTTTTTTCTATCAGTTGGTCGAATTTTTTTTTTTTTTTTAAGTTGGTCGTATTTTCGAATGCTGTTCACTTTATTTTTTAGTTCTTATTAATCCTTTTATTTAATGCCATTTTTGGATTATTATTGCTGTTATTATTAGGTAACTTATTATTGTTGTCGCTTTTGATTCGCTAAAATATAAATATAGATATAATTCTTAGTTCGATCCTCTAAAGCTAAGGTTTGAATCTATAATTTCTTTAAAGATAAAAATATATAAAAATAAAAGATTACGAACAAATATTGAAACCTTGTTACGATCGAAATTTTTTAAAATTTCACCTCTACAACTTTTGTGTCTATTTCTTGTTGATTTTACTCTAAAATTCTAGGGACGCTTTATGCTAATTATTGCTATCCTTGTTATTATTATTAGAGGAAAGGGTAACAACTTTTTTATGCTAGCTCCCGTTTCTGCTCCTTTTTTTCTTTTTAAAATAACTTGTGACTGATCCCCATAGCGGCATCTTGACAAATCGGAACGAAACAAACACAAAAGAATAATGCGTGAATGCATTAGGGAATTCCTTTTTTTTTTTACTCCCCTCATTGCTTATGTTTTAACTGGCTGTGTATCTTAGCATTTACAGATAATTTTTAATTTTAATATAGTGGGATTGGCATCTGCTTCTCAGCTTTTGCTCTTGTTAAGTTTGCTGACAGTGCGAGGGGATTTGACGTTTTTCTGCAGGTTGCTAGGAATGCGGGATTTGAGCTTCCATCACCTGGACAATACGCTGCTGGCATGTTTTTCTTGCCCACGTCAGAAACTCGTAGGGAACTGAGCAAAAAAATATTCAAGGAGGTAACTCTGATATTAAGTTCGTTTTCTCTCTCTAATACAACAAAGGTTCCTAAAATTATGTTTTTTTCATTCTTATCACTGCTTCTGTCTTCAAGTTGATCTGTTAAACTGTTCCGAAGACCACTCTCTTATTGGAAAGAGTTCAATTTTCTCCAGCTTTCTGTTCTCTGGCCAATAGTTTTGTTGAATTTTGTATTTTTCCCGCCATTACATTATAATGATCTTGCTGAAGTTGTGCATGGCTTCATGCAATTGCAAACAACCCCAGCAAGGAATATATTTTTTAACTGTTGTGTACTTTTGCTCTAAGCTGTTTTTTTTTTCATGTAATAATATAATGACATTTCTTTGTAAATGTTCTTTGATTGTGTTTAAAAGGTTGCAGAATCTCTTGGACACTCTGTTCTTGGTTGGCGTTCTGTACCCACTGATAACTCAGACTTGGGCAAATCTGCCCTACAGACAGAACCGGTCATTGAGCAAGTGTTCCTTACACACAGTCCTCAATCAAAACTTGATCTGGAAAGACAGGTATCTGATTGTATCCACGAGCATTAAGGCTGCTAGGCCGTGTTGCGTTGAAGCATATGAAATAATTGAACTAGAAAGTCTTGCTTATTGGTAAACGGTATAAATATGAATAAAACCAGAGATTTTTTTTATATTAATTACTGAATTACTGGGGAAATCTTGTGATAGCTGAATTCTTTCCTCATGAAATCTGCTCATGCTTGCATATTGTTGACTTCATTCTTGCAGATGTACATATTAAGAAAGGTCTCTATGGCCGCCATTGAATCTGCATTAAAACTCCAACTCGATGGCATTACAGATTTCTATATCTGTTCACTTTCATCAAGGTGCGTTCTCAAAAGGAAACGACATTTGTTTGAGAAGTAAATTATGGTTAGTACCTGGGTAAAAATAATTTGCCAATGTCATGTGATAATCCAATTTTGCAGGACTGTTGTTTACAAGGGTCAGCTGACTCCTGCACAGCTAAAGGATTACTATTATGCAGACCTTGGCGATGAAAGGTTTACGAGCTACATGGCCCTGGTAAATATTTTAACCATTAACTTATCTTCTTACTCCACTAACTCTATACTCCAACAAACAGCATGGACCAACCAGTAACTGAAGAGATGCAAGGTTGAGGAATGACTTCTGAGGCATTGAGGTTTGAATGATCTCTTAAGTTCTTCCACTCCCTTGATTACTATTTGAATTTGGATGCGGGATTGGATGCATATGGGTGAGTTGGTAAGAAGGGTGAGTTGGTAAGAAAGTTCATTATCAAGATAATCAATTTCTGCCCATGCTTTCTGTGGTTACTTGGTCTGAAGGACAATTTCATTCAAGTGATGGAGGGAAAATCATTTTGGTGAAAAATTGAACCAATATCAGAGATATCTACTGGCACTTCAGCGTATGCTTATGTTGAAGTGCTTCAGGCATAATCTTTTTAAGCATTGGTTTACATTGAGCGACAAGAGTTGATCATATGGACTGACAATTTGGGTTTATAAAAATTTGTGCAGATACACTCACGATTTTCTACCAACACATTTCCAAGCTGGGATCGTGCTCAGCCTATGCGTGTGTTGGGCCACAATGGAGAAATCAACACACTCAGAGGCAATGTTAACTGGTATGCCTTGGATGCCCAATGTTTAACAAGTTTTACTGTTACTCAAGACCTATAAGAGTGAACAATAAATTGCAGTGCCAATTTTAAGTGGATGAATGAGCATGTAATATCATGATGACTGGTGTAAGTAAACTAAAAATGGATGTAAAAGCATGGAGTGTAGTACTGGATGACACATTACATTTTAACTGAACTAGGATACTTTGCATTTTGTAGGATGAAGGCACGTGAGGGTCTACTCAAGTGCAAGGAACTTGGTTTGTCAGAGAGTGAGTTGAAGAACCTTTTGCCCATTGTGGATGCAAATTCATCAGATTCAGGTGAATTTTTTATCATTTTCTCATTTCCTCTATGCTATATAGAACATGTCAATGTGTTGAATTTCTGCTTAGAATTTCATCTGCTAGATTCTCTTTCAAAATTATATGAAAACCAAAAAGTAATTGATTTTCTGCCCTTCTCTCGTATTCTAACTGTTATATATACGTATACTTTCACTCTAGGAGCATTTGATGGTGTTCTTGAATTTTTGGTTCAATCTGGAAGAAGTCTTCCTGAAGCTGTCATGATGACGATTCCTGAAGCATGGCAAAATGACAAAAATATGGATCCTGAGCGTAAAGCATTTTACGAATACTTCTCAGCTCTCATGGAGCCATGGGACGGGCCCGCCCTTATCTCATGTATTTTCACTAGAACTCCTAAGAATTATCATTGCTCTTTTTCTTGAATAGCATGTATTATTGGTATTGGTATGATTTTTATTAATCCAATGTCGTTGCAGTTACCGATGGCCACTATCTTGGAGCTACTTTAGATAGGAATGGATTGCGACCTGGCCGTTTCTATGTCACCCATAGTGGAAGAGTCATAATGGCTAGCGAAGTTGGTGTTGTAGACATTCCTCCTGAAGATGTGTGTAGGAAAGGACGACTTAACCCCGGCATGATGCTTCTGGTTGATTTTGAAAAGCATGTTGTTGTGAATGATGATTCCTTAAAGGAACAATATTCATTGGCAAGGCCATATGGAGAGTGGCTTAAGAGGCAAAAGATTGATCTCAAAGACGTAGTTGACTCTGTTCATGAATCCCAAAGAGCAGCACCAGCCATAGCAGGAGTGGTTCCGGTAAGTATAAGGTCACAACCAATGTGAAATACTGACGAGTTTCTTTTTGCTATGCCTCACTTGCATCTTCCATGAATTACAGGCATCTAATGATGATGTGAACATGGAAAATATGGGAATTCATGGTTTATTAGCTCCATTGAAAGCATTTGGGTAAGTGATGGTTCTTGGGAATATGCTCTGCACAGTACTTACAAAGAAATTGTTTCTTATATTCTGCTTCATTCATGCAGCTATACAATTGAATCCCTGGAAATGTTATTGCTTCCCATGGCAAAAGATAGTGTTGAAGCTCTTGGATCAATGGGAAATGATACTCCATTAGCTGTCATGTCTAATAGAGAGAAACTGACCTTTGAATACTTCAAGCAGTTGTTTGCCCAAGTAACAAACCCTCCGATTGATCCTATCCGTGAGAAGATAGTCACTTCCATGCAATGTATGATTGGTCCAGAAGGTGATCTTACAGAAACTTCAGAAGGACAATGCCATCGTCTTTCACTAAAAGGCCCCCTCCTATCCATTGAAGAAATGGAAGCCATTAAAAATATGAGCTATAGGGGTTGGCAAAGCAAAGTTATAGACATAACTTACTCTAAAGACCGTGGTAATAAAGGATTGCAGGAAGCCTTGGACAGAATTTGTGAAGAAGCACACAATGCAATTACTAAGGGATATACAACCCTTGTGCTGTCTGATAGAGGTATTATGCTATTACGTTATGTTATATTTGTATCACATAAAGGTACGATGTATATTGCACTTCCATATAATTTAATGTTTTGTCATTTATTCTACAGCATTCTCAAAGAAACGCGTTGCTGTGAGCTCTCTTCTGGCTGTTGGTGCCGTCCATCAACACCTAGTTAAAACACTTGAACGCACTAGAGTTGGTTTAATAGTTGAATCTGCCGAGCCACGTGAAGTGCATCATTTCTGTACCCTTATTGGCTTTGGTGCTGATGCTATTTGTCCGTACTTGGCCTTGGAGGCAATCTGGCGACTACAAGTTGATGGAAAGATCCCACCAAAAGCAAGTGGGGGATTCCACTCAAAAGATGAGTTGGTCAAGAAGTACTTCAAAGCAAGCAACTATGGAATGATGAAGGTTCTTGCCAAGATGGGAATCTCTACATTGGCCTCTTACAAAGGCGCTCAGATCTTTGAAGCTCTAGGTCTTTCATCTGAAGTAATTGAAAAATGCTTTGCTGGCACTCATAGTCGAGTTGAGGGTGCTACATTTGAGATGCTTGCTCGAGATGCTCTTCAACTGCATGAGATGGCATTCCCTTCTCGTGTTTTCTCTCCAGGAAGTGCAGAAGCTCTTGCACTGCCAAATCCTGGGGATTATCATTGGAGAAAAGGTGGTGAACTTCACCTGAATGATCCACTCGCTATAGCAAAACTTCAAGAGGCTGCCAGAACTAACAGTAAAGATGCATATAAACAGTATTCTAAGCTCATTCATGAACTAAACAAGGCTTGTAATTTGCGTGGTCTGCTAAAATTTCAAGAGTCAGCGGTGAAAATTCCCCTTGATGAGGTGGAGCCAGCTAGCGAGATAGTTAAACGATTTTGCACTGGTGCCATGAGTTATGGGTCAATATCATTGGAGGCACACACAACACTAGCAATGGCTATGAACAAGATTGGAGGAAAATCGAATACAGGTTTGTTAAACCTCTAAATTTGATGTTAGGATTTTACTCCTTTTTGAAGAGGAAATGGATAACCTATAAAGTCAATCTATCTTTGAGTACTCAATATGTTCATGGGATATCCTTGAACATATTTAGAAGAGGAAATGGATATCCTATAAAGTCAATCAATCTCTGAGTACTTAATATGTTCATGGGACATAATTATATTTTCCTGAAGATTTCTTGAGGCTCCCCCCCCTTTCTCTTTTTATACTTATTTTCTTCTTGAGATATAGAATTCTTAATTTCTTTATGTTTTGAATCATTTATTTAGTCATTTAATTCATGCAAATTTTGCCATAGGTGAGGGAGGTGAGCAACCATCACGCATGGAGCCTCTTCCTGATGGCTCAATGAATCCAAAAAGGAGTGCCATTAAGCAAGTTGCAAGCGGAAGATTCGGAGTTACAAGTTACTACCTTACCAATGCTGATGAACTGCAAATAAAGATGGCCCAGGTAATTAAGTTTGCACATGTGAACTTGAGGTACTTGGTCTATGTTTATGTATTTTAAATTTTTATACTTGGGTCTCTTGCCTCCACACTGCTGTTAAGGATTTTTGTGTAGAAATAAATATATTGACAGATGATACTCCGTTCCATGTGTCTTTAATTGAATACTTAAAATTGGCCTTGTTATGTTACACCTGAATGGTCATTTTTAATGTTTTGCACTTTGATAATATTGTAACCTGTGACTTGTCTTTCCTCAGGGAGCAAAGCCAGGCGAGGGAGGTGAACTTCCTGGCCATAAAGTTGTAGGAGAGATTGCTGTCACCAGGAACTCAACTGCTGGGGTGGGACTTATCAGTCCTCCTCCCCATCATGATATTTACTCTATAGAAGACCTTGCACAGTTAATTCATGATCTGAAGGTTTGCCATTTATAGTTCTAACTTTTCCTATATTTTTTGCTTCAATATTCAATGAAGTTGTCCAGTTAAACCTCTATTTGTTGACTTGTAGAATGCCAACCCGGCTGCCAGAATTAGTGTGAAGTTAGTATCTGAAGTTGGAGTGGGCATCGTTGCTAGTGGAGTTGTTAAAGGGCATGCTGATCATGTCTTGATCTCAGGTCATGATGGGGGTACAGGAGCATCTAGATGGACTGGCATAAAAAATGCTGGTCTACCGTGGGAGCTTGGCTTGGCTGAGACCCACCAAACCTTGGTTGCAAATGATTTGCGGGGCCGTACAGTTCTCCAGACCGATGGACAGCTCAAAACTGGTAGAGATGTTGCCATAGCTGCATTGCTTGGTGCTGAAGAGTTTGGTTTCAGCACAGCTCCACTCATTACTCTTGGGTGCATCATGATGCGGAAGTGCCACAAGAACACTTGTCCCGTTGGCATTGCCACTCAAGATCCAGTGCTTAGGGAGAAGTTTGCGGGAGAACCTGAGCATGTTATCAACTTTTTCTTCATGGTGGCAGAAGAGATGAGAGAAATCATGTCTCAACTTGGATTTCGTACTGTAAATGAGATGGTTGGCCGTTCAGATATGCTTGAAGTTGACAAGGAAGTAACTAAAAGCAATGAAAAGATTGATAACATTGATCTCTCACTGTTGCTTAGACCTGCTTCTGAATTACGTCCAGAAGCTGCTCAATTCTGTGTGCAAAAACAAGACCACAGTTTGGACATGGCCTTGGACAATAAGCTTATAAGTCTGTCTAGTGCTGCTTTGGAAAAGGGTCTTCCAGTGTACATTGAAACTCCTATCTGCAATGTAAATCGTGCTGTGGGAACCATGCTTAGCCACGAGGTAACTAAACGGTACCACTTGGCTGGCCTTCCTGCTGATACCATTCATATTAAATTTGCTGGAAGTGCAGGCCAGAGTTTTGGAGCTTTCCTTTGCCCTGGCATCACTTTGGAACTTGAAGGGGATAGCAATGACTATATTGGTAAAGGTTTATCTGGTGGCAAGATTGCGGTATATCCTCCCAAGGGAAGCAACTTTGATCCTAAGGAAAATATTGTAATTGGCAATGTGGCATTATATGGTGCAACAAGTGGTGAGGCTTATTTCAATGGGATGGCAGCTGAAAGATTTTGTGTACGTAATTCTGGGGTTAAGGCTGTTGTGGAAGGTGTTGGTGATCATGGATGTGAATACATGACTGGTGGAACTGTAATTGTGCTTGGGAAAACTGGTAGAAATTTCGCAGCAGGTATGAGTGGTGGTATTGCGTATGTGCTAGATGCTGATGAAACATTCCGCTCTCGATGCAACCTTGAGCTTGTTGATCTAGACAAGGTTGAAGAAGAGGACGATATTTTGACTCTTAGAATGATGATACAACAACATCAACGCCACACAAATAGTAAACTTGCGAAAGAAGTGCTTGACAATTTTGAAAATCTTGTTCCAAAATTTATCAAGGTGTTCCCCAGGGAGTATAAACGTGTGCTTGAAAATATTAAGGCTAAGGCAGACTCCAAAGAGGCACTAGAGGCTGTTGCTAAAGATGAAGATGAAGATGAAGCACAACCGGTGGAAAGAGATGCCTTTGAAGAACTTAAGAAACTGGCTGCATCATCTCTGAATGAAAAACCAAGCGAGGTGATTTGAAACATTAGCTATTTCACTCCATTCCATATTGTACACAAGTTTTATAAATATTAAGTATTCTATGCTGACATTGTGAGGACTTCAAAGATTGATACATAGTACATAGCTGGCTTGTAGTTGTCACTTATATATGAAGCGACTACCTTGGAAGATACCATTCTTCTGTAGTAGTACCTTTTTAATTGCTGATGTCTGAAATTTTTCTGCAGGTTGAACAGGCTAATACACCCAAGAGGCCTCATCAAGTTGCTAATGCTGTCAAACATCGAGGTTTCGTTGCCTATGAGCGTGAGGGTGTTCAGTACCGTGACCCTAATATTAGAGTGAATGACTGGAAAGAAGTCATGGAGGAGGGAAAGCCTGGCCCACTTTTGAAGACACAGTCAGCCCGTTGCATGGACTGTGGTACTCCTTTCTGTCATCAGGTTTGCTTCGCCACTTTCGTGAATTTTTCATATAAATCTCTATTTGGAACCATAGGTAAACTAAGGCAAATATGTTTTCATGATATTGCAGGAAAATTCTGGATGTCCCCTTGGGAATAAAATACCCGAATTTAATGAGTTGGTTTACCAAAATAGGTGGCGTGAAGCATTAGATCGCCTTCTCGAGACAAACAACTTTCCAGAGTTTACTGGTCGGGTGTGCCCAGCACCTTGTGAAGGTTCTTGTGTCTTGGGCATCATCGAGAATCCTGTATCTATAAAAAGTATTGAATGTGCCATAATAGACAAAGCTTTTGAGGAGGGTTGGATGGTGCCACGACCTCCGCCTAAGCGAACTGGGTAAGTTATTTTCTTAAGCCCACCTTGAAATTATTTTTTGCAAATTCCTATCGCTCTTTTTCAATTAAATGAATATAATTATATACGTGATATTTGTCATTAAATTATGGAGGCGCCTTGCAAATTGCAATTATTGATGAGCTCAATGACATTGCTGATTAATATCTTTATTGGTGCAGGAAAAGAGTTGCCGTTGTTGGAAGTGGACCGGCAGGCTTGGCCACAGCTGATCAACTAAATAAAATGGGTCATACAGTGACTGTATATGAGAGAGCTGATAGGATTGGAGGGCTTATGATGTATGGGGTGCCTAACATGAAGGCTGACAAAGTGGATGTAGTTCAGCGCCGGGTCAACCTTATGGCTGACGAGGGAGTCAACTTTGTGGTGAATGCCAATGTTGGAGTTGATCCTTTGATGTCTCTTGATCGGCTTCGAGAAGAAAATGATGCTATTGTCCTAACTGTGGGAGCTACCAAGCCAAGGTGAGACACAATCACAATACAGGAGCTCCAATCATGTTCCATCAAGTACAACGTTGAAAGCAATGTTTTTTCCCCCTCTTTCAGTCGTAATAGTTTTAACTTGTTTACCGAAAATTGGTGTCATATGTTACTTAGGGATCTTCCGGTACCAGGACGGAATCTGTCAGGAATTCATTTTGCCATGGAATTTCTTCATGCAAACACCAAAAGCTTTCTAGATAGTAATCTTGAGGATGGCAATTATATTTCTGCCAAGGGTAAGAAGGTTGTCGTCATCGGTGGAGGTGACACTGGCACAGATTGCATTGGGACATCCATTCGTCATGGGTGTAGTAGCGTTGTGAATTTAGAACTGCTTCCTCAGCCACCACAAAGTCGGGCCCCAGGCAACCCTTGGCCACAGGTTAGATCCATTTTTTCAAGTTGTATTCATTCATTTATTTATTTGCCTGTTCATTTACTCGAATAGCCAATGAGGCTCTTGCCACTATTCCACCTTATTATTAACTGCCTTCCTTAGGGTTCTGATTGGCTTGAGATTTGTGAACATTGCCGATAATTGCAACTGTTTTCCAATAATTTAGAATTCGGCCCTTTGCATTTGAAATGGGATGGTATGTGTATTTAGTTTTAACCAACTGGTGATTCTGGAATGCAGTGGCCTCGTATATTCCGTGTAGACTATGGGCACCAGGAAGCTGCAACTAAATTTGGGAAAGATCCAAGGTCTTATGAGGTTCTAACGAAGCGTTTTGTGGGGGATGAGAATGGAACTGTGAAAGGACTTGAAGTAGTCCGGGTGCGCTGGGAGAAAGATGAAACTGGCAAGTTTCAATTTAAGGAAATTGAGGGTTCTGAGGAGATCATTGAGGCTGACTTAGTATTGTTAGCCATGGGCTTCCTTGGCCCCGAGTCTGTAAGTTTTCGTCATATTCTTAAGCTATAAAAAAGCAGACTTTGTGGTACACTTCAAATCCCCTGAAACCACTAATCTTGGTGCTTTGTTTTTTTTCCAGACAATTGCTGATGAGTTGGGGTTTGAGAAAGACAATAGGTCAAACTTCAAGGCAGATTATGGCTGCTTCTCAACTAGCGTGAAAGGGGTCTTTGCCGCCGGGGATTGTCGCCGTGGCCAGTCCCTTGTTGTATGGGCAATTTCAGAGGGACGACAAGCTGCTGCTCAAGTTGATAAGTACCTCTGTGAGGAAGAGAGAGAACACCAGGAGGAACTTATCAAGAGGCAGGAAGATCTTGCCAAGAAGCACCGGGACAGCGGTAAACACACAGTAATGACATGAAAGGTTCACATGATTTCTGATCTCGTATGGTACCAAAGGAAAGTGCACAGTATAATCAATATGTTTCTAGGGGGTCTCCCAAGATTGGATCTGGATTTTAGTTGGCTTTCCATAGGCATTCTTTGTTGGTACGCCAGAGGGGCTAGAATAATATATTTGTCTTCGGTGTTGGTGGTTTTTAAGGTGTATAAATTTCTGCATATTGAATCTTGTTTATAGCTTTTATGCAGACTTTTTGTTGGAAGGGTTAGTTATGTTGGCAGCTTATGCAATGTACAGTTTGCTTTTTAATTATTGAAGGGAATGGCATCGCTTGCATGATATGATTCCCTTGACGAGTGAATAGTTTCTTGATGACTCTTCATTTGCAATTTCATTCTTCGTTAAGCAAAACGAAATAAGAAATTCGGTTATCTGTATTCTGAAGTTTTCAGCTTGAGGAACAAGATTTTTAATGATTTGATTTAATGCAACTGCTTGGAAATAATAAAATATTGTTTCATTGACTATACAAAAGATCGTAATGAAGTGTTTCTTTCTTTAGCTTTAATAATGCCCTCATTTCTTAAGAATATAGTGAAAACAGTGAAAGAATGAAAGGAGTGCAATATTTTTTTTTTGGTGAAGAAAGGAGTGCAATATTGAATGAACAATAAAAATTCCTGATACGCTTATATTACATGTGTGTATGTTACGATGTCGGAATCTGTCCAATCTCTCTTATTTTGTTGTATCAGTTTGAGCAGCTCTCACACTTAATAGTCACAGGGATTTCTGAAACTCTTCAAGAGCTTTGGAATGTCATAACTAAGGATGTCATCAACTGCTTGTATCATCTTTGGCTTTAACCTCTCAAACTTGTCAATGTTGAATCCATTCAACACCTCTTTGAAGTTTTCAACTTTGGGAAGTCCCCAGGAGGTAGATGGTGTTCCCTTTGTACCTGTTTCGAAACACACCATTATGTATGTATACACAGAAGTTTCAAAACATCATCAAACAACGACAATAAGGAAGAGCAGTTCTTGGATATACTTTTCAATAGGTTTACTGTTGGTTTGAATACTTGGACATACATAAAAGTTTGTAAATGACTGATTGATAATATAGGCATGTATCTTCGCGGCACAGGCCCGTTTCACAAATTCAAATGTTAACTAAATTATCAGAACATGGGGCTTGTTCCTCAAACGACAACCATCATTGAATGATTACTGATTAGTATAGTTCTTCTTGAAGCTTTCATTCAATGGATGATTCCTGATAGATTCTTTTTACTTGAACTATGACAGCATAAACCTTGATTTGATGAAAATAAAGTACTAACAAAAAAGACTTTTAAACTCACTCTTCAATCGCAAGCCTTCTTCTATATATCTTTTAGATCTGAAAGAAAGTCATCTTGTTCTTTTTTAAAGAGATCCTTACCAATTGGACCACTAGTATCATTTACATGTCAATCATTGAAGGAGCAGCCAAAAAGAGTGAACAGAATCTAAGAACCAAGAGAAATCTAAACTGCTCAAAAACACATATATAAGTAGGGCTACACAATAGACCCAGCAATCTGTCCACTTAGACCTGATCTCGTTCGAAGAGGAACCCGGTCAAGAAAAAATAACCCTGCCAAAAAATAGACAGGACCAAGTATAACCCAATCACCTAGTTGGATTTAGACCTTGGGCATGGTAATCAAATCATATGGTTCAATCCAAACTAGTGATAATATATTAATTTAATCTTTTATTATATATATATATATTAAATTGTTAATATAATTTTATTCTCTTTTTTATTCTTTCCAATTTTTTATTTTATCTTTCAAACACTTTTACCTTTTTTTCCCATTTTTTAATCAGTTTTTTGAAAAGAAAAAAACACTATAGGACTGGTCTAATAACCTGATGGACCAAATTCAACCCAGTCCTGGTATCAAGTTGAACAAGATTAGACCGGTCCTCGAACCAAAAGGTCCAACCTAACTTTTTTTCAGATCAGACACCAAATGGATGCTTAATCCGATCCAGTTTGATCTTTGTGCAGCCCTATACACAAGTGCTTGACATGGTAAAAAGTAAAAGCACTCAGAAGGAAAAAAGTTCCCATACAAAGAGAAATCCCCAAAGACCAGTTCATGATTTAGCCAAAAAAATAAAAGTCATCAAACTGAAATTGAAGAGACAAAGGGTGCTCCATATCAGAGACGGTTACGTCCAGGCAGAAATATAGCAGTCCTTCCTAACATATACTCGCATAACTTCAGGAGTATTCAGAACCTTCCCAACCGACCGCATTAATGCTCCATATACCCTCATCAGCTGCAACATATGGATAAGTAGGTTTGTTTCCTTGCAATGTTTCAACAGATTTTGTCAATCAACATAGAAGTGCCTAAATATACATAGAGTCTTACACTTGTTGAGTATCAATTTGGTCAGCCTTATTCAGGACCACCCGAATTTTGTCATCATGCCCACGCAAGGATGATATCACACGTTTGAACTCATCACTTATATCAAAGTTTGTGAGGATCTAACAAAAGGGGTATCAAGTCATACTTGGCAGACAGACCAAGAGGTCATACTGTAAAATCATATGCTCGCTGTTTCCGCTGCTTTTCTCCTGATAAGACCCTTAGCGTGCCTACAAATGTGATGTGCTCCCGCAACTTGGGCAATTGGAAACAATTGTTTCAGATGCTAAAATTGGTTTTTTTTGGGGGGTGGGGTGTTATTTTTCTTAATGGATCTAGCGCAACTTACAGCTGTGGAGGTGAGAAAGGTAGGGAGTAATCTATAAGTGCAGAATTTATAAACACAATTCATTCAGCTCATCGAACTTCACATAGACATGATGAAACTATTAAAATATTTAAACTTGATTTGAACATAGCACTTGTCCTAGTTACAACCGGGAATTCGAGTCATCCACAACAAAAATATTTTTTAATCCACCAATGACAACAGGGGCTAGCGACACACGGCATGAGCACATAGTTTAAAACCCAAAGTTGAGAACTCAGTAGTCCTCCATGCCACAACATGAATATTCGCTTCCTTCTCATCTTCTACATTCTTCCTCCACCGAGCTTAGAAACATGCTCAGACGCCGTTTGCCAGAATGGCAACTTATCAATCCGATTCCCGTTTCGGATCCAACAGAGCCAGCAGCAGCCAGAGTCATGTGGTTATCCAGGCTTTGATGTATCTTGCAGTAAGCAAGGCCAAACACGGCTGAAACTCCCTTACTCTGAAGGAGAATTCAGTATCCAGAGAATAGACTATAGCGCACAAGAACTACGGATCAATGATCCCAAAAACTGCCTCCCAAAACGCATTCTCACCCTCAACCTTACCGGATCCCCATTTAGTGGAGTTTATTATCAAGATTTCTCATTCTTCAACTGTTCATCCCAATATCTCAAGTATCGGTATACCCCAATAGCTTGTCTTAGCGATTCCAACTACACCGTTTTTGCGACGTCTTCCAGATCGGTTTTCAGGCACTTGCTGGAGGTTTGCAGTTTCATTACTACAGCTGGGGTTCCGGTTCAGCAGCCGTTTCACAAGCATGCATCGTCGTCAGACCTAAGCGACGACCTCCGGCTGTCGTGGCATTCACCGCCGTGTGGGGTGTGCGAGTCCCGTGGTGGACGATGTGGCTTCAAGAATAATTCCACGGCTGACATTGCTTGTTCCCACCTTCCTTCCCAAGGTACGTTCTCCCCCGCGCTACTCTAATTTTCCGTTGTTTCCCTTCCGCTTATAATATTAGGCTGACGTTGCCTGGGCCTGCATACTTTATAACAAAGTTATAATATAACAATTAATTTTAAAGATCTTGTATGTAGTTATCTTTTTTTTTTTTTGGGCCATCGATCATCCTCCTGTTTGTAGGTATCTAGTAAGTGTGATGAATCGCAAAATAAGTCATGTCTATATGAATAAAATTTATGGGAAATATTTCTCCTTACTTTTATCAAAATTTGGAGAAACTAATGTTTCACCTGCAAGCACTCCATACTCTTTTTAAGTTGTTTCAATGACATTAAATACTTTTTTTAAGTGGGATTATTAGTTCAGGGAATCTATAGTATAATATGGTAAAACAAAAATCAACTGTCTTAGTTTCTTAGAAAATGTAATTGTTCCATTTTATGCATCGCTTCGGGGCGAGAGAAGGGAAACAAGAATAGAAACAAGGTGGGTATAGTGCAGGATGCTTAGACAATGTGTGAAGTGAATCAAGGGGGATCGAGAACATGGTGATGAGTTTACAGGGTCACAATCTCTCACGCCGAGGGTTGAAGACTGGATGTGTGAGGACGCTGCTGGTGATGAAACGTTAAAGTCTGGTAAGGTAACAACTTCTAAGAAATCTTATAAAGAAGCCTGTGTGGTTAATGATGCAAAGGCAGAGATGTCTGAGGAGGAGGAAGAATGGTGGAAAGGTGATGGGTGGATGTCTCGGCTTGAAGTGGAGCACACTGCTAAGGGACCGAACATTCGAGTTTCCCCAGAGTTTAGGAGGAAACTTGCTCAGAAATGGTCCATGGCATTAATAGTTAGATTGTTGGGGAAAATGGTGCGTGAGGATTTATTGGCATGGAAGCTGCAGAATTTATGGGGAAGGAAAGGTAAAGTTGTAACAATGGAAATGGGATCTAGTTTCTTTCTAGTGAAGTTAAGCAGTAAGGAAGACTATGAATATGCTTTGACGGGTGGACCATGGGTTTATATGGATCATTATCTTGCAGTTCAGCAATGGCAGTCGGGTTTTGATCCTGATGAAGAAGAAGTGTCAAAAATTGCTGCTTGGGTTCGCATTCCAAAATTTCCTGTGGACCTATATGAGAGGGGAATCCTTCATGTAGTGGGTAGTCAGATTGGTAAGGTTCTAAGAGTGGACAAGAATACTACAAGCCAAACAAAGGGGCGGTTTGCTCGCATATGTATTGAAATAGATTTGAAGAAGCCTTTGCTTCCGTCCCTCATGATCGATGGCAAGGAGAAGAAGGTGGTATATGAAGGCTTACACTTGATTTGCTTCACATGTGGGCGTTATGGTCATGACTTTGAACATTGTCAGGAGAAGAAGATTGCAACAGGAGATTGTAACCCCATTTCATCCCCTAGTTCTATCACTAACAGCTCTGGTTTGGGTATGGTAGTGACAGCTACGACAACAACAGATCCCAACGGTCCTGAGTTTGGCGAATGGATGGTGGTTTCACGGCGCCGAAAATTCCAACGGAACTCTGGTTATGTACAGAGTGTTCCCAGCCGAGAATTTGGCAAAGATCCTCGCCGGAAATTTAGTGTAGAAGGATCACGGTTCAATGCACTACGTGTTGGGGAAACTGTTGAAAATGTGCATGATTTAAGGGAGGAGAATCATTATGTTTGGCAGCGTGATTCTAGGAAGAGTGAGGGTCTACATAGTCAACATTTTAGGGCGCACAAAGAAGCTGCACGTGGATCTAATTTCACGCTTAATAAAAATAAGCAAGTTGCAGAGGAGGCTAACAAAAAAGGACAAAAATTAGGATCGCAACATGGGGTGGCCAGCCAAATGGATTTTTATATGAAAGTTAAAAATAAAATGGTAGAGGAAGGATGTAAGTCACATGAAGTGGGAGCAATGATAGCACATAATATGGTGGGGCCTACAAGTTTGACTAATGCAAATGTTAATGATGGCTTGGGTGGCATACGTAAGTCACATGAAGTGGGAGCAATGATAGCACATAATATGGTGGGGCCTACAAGTTTGATTCATGCAAATGTTAATGATGGCTTTGGTGGCATTAACTTGGAAGCACGTGGGGAAGAGCATAGCATGCAAGACAAAAATAGAACCTTACATTCTCCTTCTTTAAGCCCAAGTGCTTCGGATCCTATTGACCCAGGAACACGAAAGGACACACGATTGATAATGCGAAGTAATCCTTTAAATGCAGATAATGTTGATGACATAAGTGAGGTACGTGAAAGCCAATAGGGGCATGTTTTGTTGTGGCCTCTTTTTAATTATTTATTTTAATGATTGTTATGACTTGGAATACTAGAGGTGCCGGTGGGGCCTCATTTAGACGTTTGATTCAAGATTTGCTCAGGAGACATTCCGTAAATATTTTTGCTCTACTTGAGCCACGTCAATGTGGCTCTAGAGCGAATCTTTTGGCTCGTAAGATTGGTTGGGAGCATCAATTTGTGGTTGAAGCTAGGGGGTTTAGTGGAGGGATATGGCTGTTTTGGGACAAATCGGTCAATTTTTCTGTT
>QFDD01001415.1:0-21078 GCA_006871305.1 Vachellia collinsii
GGTGGAAATGAAGATGGAAAAACGCAAAGGGAAGTGGTAAGGAAGGTTGGGATGGTTGGGAATTGTGGAAATGAAGATGGAATGTTGGAAAATGGAAGGAGGTAAGTGTAGTTTGATGGCTGCTTTAGAGGAGGAGAGCTGGGTTTAGGATGATTCAACAAATCTGCAGAATGAGGCTAATTTTTGTGGTGGCTCTCCTTTTGTTGGGTGGAAGTGTACTAGCCTAATCCAAAACTAACACAATTAGGTCACGACTTCACTCTAATTACGTTGTGACTTATATATCATTATGTCACAACTTATACATGATATGTCATGACCTGAAAGGTCAACAGAGCCTCTAAAGTTGCAAGCAAGTCGCAACCTATTATTTATGGTTGGGACACAAAAGGTCCAATGACACTCTTTGGTAAATTCCTTCCTATCACTGACTGTATTTCCTTCTACTTCATCTTTAGGCATTGAATATCTCATCCAAATACCTGCAACAAAAAGAAAAAGGGCTTTGTTAAAGAATCAAATACTAAAGTTCAAAGGCATATACAGCTAAAAGAGATAATTTACTCATTTTCCCCTTGTGTCAGTGCATATACAATATATGACCAATATAAGCAAAAGAGGCTCAATTTCACACAAGATAGGGTGAAAAGAATTACATAATGCCCCAAAATTAAGTAGGAAAACCATGTAAATATTAACATTTATCACTCTCCCACACTTAAACCTTTGTACTGCTGGACAAAGACTTGAACCACTCCCAGAAACATACAAGAACAGTTGAGGATATCAGCATGTTCTAAAAAATATAGTCCCAAAACCAATTTAATTCTCATCCCCAAGGGAAACATCAATAATAACATGAACAATGCCCAATAACTAGCTATAAAGCTCAATGGATTCTGGATGTATGAACACCAGGGATTTGCTCATGAGGTGCTTATGCTACCTCACTATCTCTCCTCATTAGGGTACTTTTCACTCAACATTCAAGTAGAAAACACCCTACGATAAGCTTGTAATATTTCTAGAATCTCCACTATTTATGCATTAATACGATGAATCAAGAGGACTTTATGGTTTGTAATGATGGAAATAGGCCACATGGAGTAGATGAAATAGAGAATTGAGTGTCATGTGTATGCACGCTATTATTTAATGACTCGAGAGTAGCATCTAAATTACCAATTGAAGAATTTATGAAGAATTGTTTCAAATGCCTTATATATACATATATTTTTTTTTCAAGGATAACTAGAAAATTCAACTTTAATTCTATCAAGATGCCTTGAGGTTCTAAAGAATATATGTACATAACACTTAGCGAATGGCTCAAAAAGGGTAACAAAAGGGTATAAATGATGTGGAGGCTTCTGTTTGGGATATAAGGTACAGAAATGAATGCCTCTATCATATTCAATGCATTAAAACATGTTATGCTTCGACCAAGAATTTGAACAAGTTCTAGAGAATGCAGACTACATGAATAATCACTCAATATAGGAAATTAAGGCCCAATTTATCCTCTGAACAAGGTTTTGCATCTCTACTGCTCTTACATTGAGTTCCACAGAACATGCACTATTCAAAGGGCATTATAACACTTATCACAGAGGCAAACCCCTTGAGTAATTGTTGAATAGGTCAAGAAATGTTTTTAAAAAATAAGCATACAAGAATCCCAAAAGTACGTGCTGGATCATGAGAAAGTCACACCCCGAAGTCCAGAATTCTATAAATTCAAGGTGGGGCAGGTTTTCCAAACTTTGTGCGGTGAGGTCAAATCAATGAGTCATGAAATTTACTTAAAAGGAAGCAGAGGTAGTCACAACTGGTTTTTCTGTACAAAAATGATTCAAAGCAAAGAGAAAAATACTCATGCAAGGATTCAGGAACTTAGGTCGCGACTTGTATAGTTAATGTCATTACCTAAATAGTACTGAGAGCAAAGTTAAGCATAAGGGCCACCAAGGTCATGACGTCCTATGAAATAAGTCACGACTTCAATCTAGCATGCTACCAACACATGAAAATTTCAAGACCTAAGAGTTATGATACTAGAACTTCCTCACCATGCATCACAACACTTAAAACAAATTTCACAGTTTGTCGCAAAGTTTGACTTTGAAACATTTGGATTTTGAGAGGAATAAACATAATGAAACACAAGAGTTAACCTCCCCCCCACACGTAAACATAGTAGTGTCCTCACATCATAAAGAATCAGAGGGGAAAATAAACATAAAAGAGTATGAAAGGAGGTAAAGTAGAAACAAGCCAAACAAGTATTCGCATTTCAGCAGGACTCACAAAAGTTAAAGTGTAGCCATAAAAACCAAGTTCAACGATAAAGCAAATTACAATTGAAAATAACAATGAAAAACAGAAAAACAGAAATCATTCCTCTCCTCCTGCTCTTCCTTCAAGTCTAGCCTCTTCTTCTCCTGTAGGCTCTTCTCCTCTTGCAGGCTCTCCTCCCCCTGAAGGTTCACCTGGTCCCTCTAAAAAGAAGGTGGTGGAAGGGATGGAGTTGTGCCAGAATGTTGCTTCAAATCCCGGGGGAAAGTCCATTTGGAGTGACTTGTCCATTTGAAGCATCAAAGGATCCATGAACCTCTGTCTTCTGAACTCGTTCGCCATCATCTACTGGTTCAAGGATATAACTTGGTCACTCAGAATGGTGATCTGCTCATTGAGGCAATTGAGAGTGATGTTAGTATCAACCACTTCAATGGCTTCCTCTGGTTCCTCCACGGCAGGCCTCTTTCCTTTCTTCCTGCTTCTACTTGATTCAGCAGCTTCAGAAGGTGGTTTGAGGCAATAAACATCCTTGTAGTGACGGGGGTCAGAGTCAAGTCTATCTTCTTCTCAATAATTTTCTAGATCTACAGAGGTCGATGATGAGATGGGGAAACATGAGCAAGGATCGAGCACTGTTGACACAGTGCAGCATTTGGTCCCTAGTAATCACCGCCACATCTATCGGTTGACCGGTCATGAGAAGGTACAACAACAGGGCACCTTCAACGGGAACATTAGAAATGTGAGTGAGCGGGCGGATGTTATAAGTCATGATATTGAGCCAAACCTTCGCTTCCTCATTCATGTACTTTCTTTCAAAGAATTGTTTGTCGCCCCTCCTGGTCTACCTTGAATTTTCGACCCCATCACTGCAAACACTTCATCCCAATGAACAAGGTCCAGATTGATCTTTACGCATTGAAACTGGTAGTGCTCGACTGCATGTAATTTGTAAAAATGTTGGATGTTTGAGGGATCAATTGAGAAGTCCTGATTCTGAAAGCTTATATTAAGTACGCCAATGGTGGCAGAGTGTGTGTAGAACTCACGAACCAATGTCAGGTTTGCCTAGGTTATTTTCTTCATGAACCAAGTCCCAAATTAATAGCCTTGTGATAAAACTCAAATTGACGGGTTTCAGGGAGGTACCGTTCTTGAACTGCCCCTCTGTTGCCAAACTTCTTTGATAAATATACTGGAGGCCCTTCCTCTGAGCCCCTTCCGACTCAAGTTCTTAGTGCACACCATGTTGCCTCAAACATAAATGAATAGAGAAACCAAGGCAACATAATAAAAACCTAGAGTACAAGGCAGAAAAACAGAATGCAAGAACTAACTTATGGGACTGACTATCCTAGTTGGCAGACCAATGCTACGTGATTAGTGATGGAACGATCGAATTTTCAGAAGAAACTTGAGTTTGGCTGTGAAAAGAAAACAGAGAGTCCTCTTCTATCAATATTGGTCATGACTTTAAGGTAATCTGGTCATGACCTATAGTGTACCGAGAGTATTTGCAGAAGTTTAGGTTGTGACCTAAACACAATAAGTCGTGACCTGAATCCCAGAATCTTTTAAAAATTGAGTTTCAGACCAGCCATGCTTGTGGGGAAGGATATTTCATAGCCAAATCAGTTCCAATGCAAACATGAAGTTTTCAAAACAACTTTCAATCAAAATTCACAGTAGCATTGACAGTAAATCATCACCCGTAATCCAAAACTAAGAGAATGGAAGACAAATCTACCTAGTAAATAGCAAGGGAGAAGAGGGAAATACCTTGAGAGAGAATGAAGAAGAAGAAATAGCAAAAACACAAAGGAAAAGAGAATCAAGAGAAGCCACCCATGCTTGGAACTTTGAGGAATGCAATGGGGAGAGGGGTTGGATATATATATAGAGAGGAAGAGAGTGATGGAGGGTTGTAACTGTTGGCTTGGAAAAGTTGTAACTGAAGGGAATCGAAGAAGTGCAACGTTTGAGGAGGAAGAGGAAGGGAGCAACCATTGAGGGGGAAAAAGAGAAGAGCAGTCGCGACGACTAAAAGAATGAAGTGGGGAGTCAAGGGTTTCTGATATAAATGACCTAGGGCTTCGATAAATAGACTCAGGTCGCGACCTAAAGCATTATATGTCACAACCTATAAGGCCCCATGTTGCGACTAAATTTAACATAAGTCACAACATATAGGAAGGGAAAGAGAAATGCTCAACACATAATGTCGTGACCAAAATGGAATAGGTTGCGACTAAAATGGTACTGAGGCCATTTACCAAATTAGCCCTAATGCTTACCCCTAGCAAATCTCCTAAACCACTTGACTCGCCAAATATGCCTAACAAACCATCACAAGATCTATGCAATTATATACACAAAGTCAAATTCAAGAAATAGAAGGCTAGGAACAAGGTGTGGGAAGCCAGAGAGGGACGGGGCCTTCCATGACTTTGCTCTTCCTCATACACTACTCAAAGCAATACTCTCTGTACAGCTCATAGTCACATGCTCGGCACGAGGTGCCTATATGCGTAAACAAAATAATGCAATTGAGTGTGTGCTGGTAGGAGAATACAATAGGCTCAACAAAAAACATGGGGAGTTTATTAAACAAAACACAAACAATAGCAAATAAACTCTACTCCACTGGTACATCCCTTTCAAAACTCAAGCACGATCACTTGAAAAATTATGCGACAAAGATGAAAGGCATGTGAAAAGTAAGAGAGAAAGGAAAGGGACAACTTGGTGTCAAGCCGGATCAATCGGTTCTGAATAGAGCTTGAGGAGATGACCATTGCATTGGAAGATCTTTCCTAAGGCCTCTTCCTTTAGCTCTATCATTCAAAAATCATGTACTTTAATCACTTTGCACGGCCCATCCCAGCTCATCTTAAATTTCCCTTTCTTGAAGTTGAACCAGGCTTGGTACTTTAGCACTTGGTCTCCTTCTTTAAACTACTTTCTCATAATATTGGAGTCATGGATCGGCTTGGTCTATGCTTAAAGATGTTAGAACTATGGTAAGTGTCCAACCATAATTTCTCTAACTCTTGAATTTGAAGGAGACGATTCAGCCCAGCTTCTTCCAATTCAACATTGCAGCTCTTCACGACCCAATATGATTTATGCTCAAGCTAAATCAAGATGTGACAGAATTTTCCATAGATAATCTAGTGTGGTGACATTCCTATCGGGGTCTTGAAGGTAATGCGATAGGCCCATAAAGCATTATCCAACCTCAAACACCAATCCTTATTCGAGGATTTGACAATATGTTTCATGATTTTTTTTTATTTCACAGTTTGACACTTCGGCAAACCCATTTGTTTGTGGATGATAGGGGCTTGAGACTCTGTGGAACACACCATACTTTGCCAACAGGTTATTTAGGAGCTTGTTGCAAAAGTGGGTGCCCTAATCACTAATCAATATCTTCGATACACAAAATCCACTAAAGATAGTAGAATTCAGAAATTTGGTGATCGTGGGTGCATCGTCCTTTCTAGTTGGAATGGCCTCTACCCACCTAGATAGGTAATCTATGCATAGAAGGATATAGGTATAACCATGTGAAGGTGGAAAGGGTCCCATAAAGTTAATTCCCCATGCATCAAAAACCTCACAAAAAAGGATAGGATGTTGTGGCATCTCATGTCGCTTACTCACCCCCCAAATCTTTGACACCCATCACATGCCCTACAATGGGTAAAGGAATCTTTGAAGATGGTAGGCCAGTAGAATCCAACATCCAAGACCTTCCTAGCGGTTTTCTTTGCTCCAAAATGACCCCCACACACCATGTTGTGGCAAGCCTCCAATATAACTCGTGATTCAACTTCAGGAATGAACCTCCTTATCACTTGGTCATAACAGATTTTCCAAATGTGTGGTGCGTCCCAAAAGTAGTATGAGGCATTGCTCTTAAGCTTTTGTGCCTGAAATGGAGTCAAATGTGAAGGGATTAGATTTGTAACAAGATAATTGACTAAGTGTGCAAACCATGGTTGTGAAATGGATAAAGAACAAAGAGACTATTCAGAGAAGGAATCACAAATAGAATCAAAGGGTAATAAACCCCGAGTATCAAGTGACAGTCTACTAAGATGATCTGCAACATGGTTAATGTTTCTAGCTCAGTCCTTCACCTCCACATCAAACTCTTGAAGTAATAGCATCCATCTCAAAAGTCTTGCCTTCGACTGAGGTTCGTGAAAGAGATATTTGACGGCTGCATGATCTTTGTACACAATTACTTTGGAATTTATGAGATATTGTCTAAATTTGTCCAATGCAACCACAATAGCGAATAATCCCTTTTTAGAAGTTGTGTAATTTTTCTGAGCAGTGTCAAGAGTTTTGGAAGCATAAGAAATTACTTTCAAAAGAGTACCCTCTTTTTTACCTAGCATTGCCCCCATACTCAAATTAGAAGCATCGCAAGAAATTTCAAAAGGAAAATCCCAATTGGGGAGGTCAAAATTGGTAGTGAAATCAATTTACTTCTCAACTCATCCAAAGCTCACAAGCAAAATCAAAATAGAAGTCAACATCTTTTTTCAACAATTTTGAAAGAGGTAGAGCTATTTTATTGAAATCCTTAATGAATCTTCTATAAAACCCCACATGGCCAAGGAAGGACCTTAATTCTTTCAAATTGGTGGGGTAGGGTAGAGAAGATATCACTTCAATTTTAGCTCGGTCTACCTCTATTCCCTTATGGGAAATCAAGTGTTCAAGCACAATGCTATGATCAACCATAAAATGGCATTTTTCATAGTTTAAAATCAGGTTTTTCTCAATGCATTGTGCTAAAACCTTGTCAAGACTTTTTAAACAATCATCAAAAGAATTGCCATACACAGTGAAATCATCCATAAACACATCAATGCATTTTTCAATGAATTCAGAAAATATAGACAACATGCATCTTTGGAATGTGCCAGGGGCATTTCAAAGATAGAATGGCATTCTCTTATAGGCATAGGTACCGAACGGGCAACTGAATATGGTTTTGTCTTAATCTCTAGGGTCTATAGGGATCTAAAAGTACCCCAAATACCCATTTAAGAAACAATAATGGCTTTTCCCCGCTAACCTCTCAAGCATTTGATCAATAAATGGCAAGGGAAAGTGGTGTTTTCTATTGGCATCGTTCAGTTTCCTGTAGTCTATACAAACTCGCCAAGCATTTTGTAACCTATTAGGGATCAATTCATTATTCTCATTTTTAATCACAGTTATTACACTCTTCTTTGATACTACTTGTACCGATGACACCCACTCGCTGTCTGAAATGGCATAAATAATGCCGACTCTTAGCATTTTGTCAACCTCCTTCCTAATCACATCAGATATCAAAGGGTGTAACCTCCACTAGCTTTGCTTAACAGGTTTGGAATCCTCAGTCAACAAAACTTTATGAGTACACACAGTGGGTCCAACCCCTTTATATCTGACAGCTACCACCCTAGAGCTTTCCTATTCTTCCTTAAAACACCTAGCAACCTAGCCTCTTCACTATCAGATAAAGAATTCAAAATTATAATAGACAGTTTATTTTCAGTGCTCAGGTAAGCATATTTCAAGTTAGGAGGCAACTCCTCAAGTTCTAAGGTGGGGTGTTGGACAATAGAGGGAATCAACCTTAATCCATCAGTGGAGTTTGAGATACTTCCCTTTGGAGACTCTTGATGTATGCACTTGTCCATATCGTTTTGATTTCCTTCAATGGCTTCAGCTTCATGGCATGCTATGTCAGTCTTGCGTTGATTCAAAGAAGTGACTTCCACGGATGACTACGTCTTTACACCTACATCACCATTGGACATTAGTTCATTCAAGAAACGCAGGGTAAGAGGTGTAATTTTAGAGTGGGTTGGAATGGAAATGGTAGGGGAAAGGGGTGTCCTTTCAATCACATCGTCAACCACTAAAGCAGGAATGGTTTGAGGATGAGATGTTGCTTCAGGGTTCCTAGGTCACGACTAATGATCTCCATGTCGTGTCACAAATTGTACAGAGAGGTCTTCTTGGCAGGTGATTTCATATGCCGCGACTTGTTGTCCTACATGTCGCGACCTAGAGTATACTGAAAGGTCTTCTTGGTAGGTGGTGCTTGTTGAGATAATGTTTTGATGATGATAATTATGTTTTTGAACTTATGATAAAATTCATTGTTTTCACAAAACTTGAAGTAATCTTTGAGTTTTAGTGAAAATGTTAGGAAAACTCGAGTTATAAGGTTCAATACTCGAGTTACATTGTGTAAAAATGCTTTCAAAACTCAACACTTTCAAGAGAACTCAAGTTTTGGTGGAAGTGTTGTCAAAAATCAAGTTCTGAGAGTCAAAACTCAAGTATCAAGTTTTGAAACAAGTTCAGAAATCCAAAACTCTCAGTAGAACTCAAGTTTTAACAAAAGTGTTGTCACAACTCGAGTTGTGTGTGACAGAACTCGAGTTTCAAGTTCTAAAACTGTTTTAGAAAACCAAAACTTTCATGAGAACTTAAGTTTTGATGGAAGTATTGATGAAACTTGAGTTATGCATTGCAGAAGTCGTGTATCGGATTTTGAAAACTCTTTTAACCATGAAACTTCTTTTCAAAACTTGAAGTTTTTAACAAAAGTTTTGATGGAACTCAAGTTATGGGAAGCAGAACTCGAGTTTTGAAGAGTGAGACTCAAAACTTCTTTCACAACTTGAGGTTTCAACAAAAGTTTCAATACAACTTGAGTTTTGAGAGATAGAACTCGAGTTTCGAAGACTGAAAAATCTTTGAACTACAAAACTTCTTTCAAAACTTGAAGTTTAAAAAAACGTTTTGATGCAACTCGAGTTTTGAGAGCCAAAACTCGAGTTTCGAGGTGTGAACTTGTTTTTAAACTCAAAACTTCCAATTAAATTCGAGTAGCAATGAAAGTTATGATTACAAATACTTAAAACTTGAAGTTTTAGAGTATGAAACTCGAGTATTGAAGAACTTAAAATGTTTTAGCTAACATAAACTTGTGTGAACTCGGGTTCTAAGTTCTATAACTCAAGTATTGACAAAACTTTCATTAGAACTCGATGAATATTGAAAGTACTATGTCAAATAAACTTCCAATCACTCGAGTTTCTCTATAATCACTTGAGTTATGAGAAAAATTTCAAGCTTTACTTCCAAAACTTGAGTTACAACAAAAGTGTTCTGATTTCTTCACTATTATTTCTTCAAACACACGAGTTTTTTTTTCTATAACTCGAGTTTGCTTTTACTGATAGTGATTCAGAGTGTCAGAAGCTTTTCATTATTCTCAAATCTTTCCTTCTTCATGCTACATTTATTTTAATCTCATCTGCCCTCATAAATGCTCATTTATTTTAATGATTAACAAAGTATGGAACGTCTGATTGCCTCACTGGAAAAGGATTCAATGGACAAAATCACAGAGACAACCATACCTCATGTCAGAAGCATTTAATGCAGGAAGGTGAATGATGAGGATGAGAGTAATGGAAACTTAAATGTTTCTAATGGATAATTAATACTTCTCAACTATAAGAGGAGAAGCATTCAAGTTCAGAAGATAGAGAACCCAACTACTGGAAATCAAATTTATTATTCTTCATCTACCTCCTCTCTTTTCATTCTCTCAGTCATAAGTGCTTCAGTGGTCATCATTTAATTCTCAAAAACGATAATATTCTTATACAAACATTGATTCTGTGAGAGTAACTCAAGATTAGAGAATCTTGAGTGGGAAAAGACATGAACAATAGTGTCAGTGGGTTGAATTGAGTTAGGAAGGGGGAGAGTCTTCCTTCATTGGTGTTGTAACCTTTATTGATTAGTGGATTTGAAAAGCTCAGAGGATTTTGAGGACTGGAGGTCAAGTGGATCGAACCAGGATAAATCTTTGTGTTCACTCTTCTTCACACTTTGTTTTATTTTCTAAAAGTTTGTGAAAATTTTTTTAGACCAATTCACCCGCTCTCTTGGTCAAATCCTATCCTAACATTTGGTATCAGAGCAGGTCTCTTTTATAAAGGACTTAACAGTCTCAAGAGCAATCAATGGTAGGATTTGATGAGCATATTATCAGTGACGGGGCATCTATCACAAGACCTCCCGCGTTTAATAGCCAACGCTTTTCTTTTTGGAAAATCAAGTTTCAAAAATTTATTTTGCCTGCTGATTTTGATTTATGTGATGTTTTTGAACTAGGGAACTTTGTTAATCAAAAGAAAGTTGATGATGTACTTGTTCCTAAAACTTGTAGTGAGTTTGATGAACAAGACTCAAAGAAAGTTTTACTTAACAGGAAAGCTATTTTAATGTTGCAAGCTGCTTTAAATGAAAATGACTTCTTCAGGATGTGCACACTCCCTTCAGCCAAACACATGTGGGAAGCATTGGAGATAGCCTACGAAGGAACTGAAGCTGTGAAGGAGGGTCGAGTAAACACTCTCACAACTGAGTATGGTTTACTCAGAATGAAAGAGGGAGAAACCATCAAAGAATTTGAAATGAGACACACTCAACTCATTAACAAATTGGCTTCCCTCAGAAAGACCTACGACCAATGTACTCAAGTGAGAAAGATTCTCAACATTCTCACTGACAAGTGGGAAGCTAAAGTCACGGCCATTGAAGAATCAAGAGGAGAATCAATGATGTTCATGGCTGCTCTTTTTAGAAGTCTTGCAGAATATGAAAGTAAACAAAAGTTTAAAAAGGAGCTATCAGGAATAGAAGACAGAAAGAAGAAAGGTCTGGCTCTCAAGTTGATAAAAGTGAGGGAACCTGAAACAGAGGTCAAGGAAGAAGATGAAGTGGAAGATGAAGAGCTGGCCATGGTTGTTCAGAGATTCAAGAAACTCTATAGAAAAGATCAACCTTTGAGAAGATTTCAAAAAGGTGTTTCCAGCAAAGAAATTATTTGCTTTGAATGCAACAAATCGGGCCATATGAAAGCAGACTATCCTCAACTATCCCAACGAAACAGAAAAAGTTCAAATCATTCAGAAAGAAGAAGGCATATGTATCTAGGATAAGAATACTCAGAGATAGAAGAGGTAATCATCGTTGAACCAACTTATGATGAGTTACATTTAGAATATGATGAAATGCATACTGAATTACTTAAATTTGCCAAAGAATTAGCTAGTTTAAGGAAAAAGGTTAAAGAACTAGAAAAACCCGTAACAAAGGTAGCACAGGAAATTATCCAGAGTGCCTAGTTCTGAAAAAGGAAAATGAACATTTAAATAAGGCTCTGGAAAAGTTTACTTAAGGAAGTGAAATGTTGAAAGTTATTTTAAAGAGTCAGAAAGTGGTAAATGATCAAACTGGAATAGGATATAACCCAATTTGTGATAATAGAAAGGGAAAGAAAAGTAACGGAGGTAAAAGCTATCTCAGATATTTCCAAAAGTCTATTCATACCTCTGAACCTTTTGCAATATGTAATTATTGCAACAGAAAAGGACACAGAACTTCCTCTTGCTACTTTAAGAAAGGAAAAAATTTAGGAACATATAAATGGATACCCAAGGGAACACATGAGTTTAAAACTTGTCAAACTAACCCCAAAGGACCCAACAAGCTTTGGGTACCTAAAACTATAACCTGAATTTTTGCAGGTATGTCTTAAAGTATCCAAATCAAACAAATAGTACATCGATAGTGGATGCTCAAGACACATGACAGGGGACAAGAGTAAATTCATCAACTTGCGATCAAAGGATGGAGGAAAAGTAAGCTTTGGAGGAAATCAATCTGAAAAAATCACTGGGATTGGTGAAATAGGCAATACAAATGGAATACCAGTGAAGGATGTATATCACGGTGAAGGGCTCTGTCATAACTTGTTGAGTGTGAGGCAAAGCATTGACAGACAACTGGGTCATATTTGATTAACAAAAATGTTTTATCGTCAACAAAAAGGATTTGTCCATTGACAAGGAGAAGATAAACATTCAGCTACATGCATCTAGAGACGATAACTGTTACACTCTTGACTTAGAAAACGCTTTTGCTAAATCTTGTTTCATTAGTCAAGCATATGAGAGTTACCTGTGGCATAAACGTTTAGCTCATGTGAACATGAATCAACTTGACAAGTTAATCAAACATGATTTAGTTCAAGGTATTCCAAAGCTCAAAGTTAAAAGTGATTTGATATGTGATGCTTGTCAGATGGGAAAACAAAACAAATCATCTTTCAAATCCAAAAATGAAACTTCTGAATTATTCGTTATATTTTCCAAAAAGGTCCAAAATGAGAAAGGTATGTCTATTGTGTCAATCAGGACAAATCATGGAGGAGAATTTGAAAATAGAAACTTTGCAACCTATTGTGAAGGCAAAGAATCAACCACAATTTTTCAGCTCCTAGGACTCCACAACAGAATGGAGTCGTAGAAAGAAAGAACAGAGTCCTGACAAACATGGCACGAGCAATGATGATTGAGAAACAGATGTCACAAGTTTTCTGGGCTGATGCAATCAAGACAGCTGGCTACATCTCCAATAGGGCCTACTTCAGATCATCACTGGGGAAGACACCATATGAGCTTTACAAAGGAAGAAAGCCAAATCTTTCCCATCTTCACATCTTCGGGAGCAAATGCTTCATTCACAACAATGGGAAAGAAAATATTGGTAAATTCGATCCTAGAGCTGATGAAGGTTTATTTCTTGGTTATTCAAATAGAAGTAAAGCATACATAGTGTTTAACAAACATACTTGTGTAGTTGAGGAATCAATACACATAAAGTTTGTTGAAATTGAACCTCAAACAAAACCTTTGGTTGATGATGAAATTGTTATCTCAAAAGAATTTCAAAATCCAACTTCATTAGATAAGGATTCTGAGGAGGATCTATCAAATGAACATTTTCAAACTTCTCAACGAAAGTCGTGGAAATACATCATAAATCACCTTCTCAATCAAGTGATTGGAGAAATGAATGAAGGTGTACAGACACGAAGAAAATTTCTAAATGAAGCTCAATTTTCAGCTTTTATTTCTGAGATAAAACCCAAAAATGTTGAAGACGTTTTGTTTGACAATGACTAGATTATTGCTATGGAAGATGAATTAAATCAATTTGAAAGAAATCAAGTATGAGACTTGGTACCCTGTCCTAATGACCATCCAGTCATTGGAACAAAATGGGTATTCAAAAACAAATTTGATGAATCAGTAGTAATTGTCAGAAACAAAGCTAGATTGGTGGCTAAAGGTTATAATCAACAAGAAGGGATTGATTATGAGGAAACCTATGCACCAGTAGCTAGATTGGAAACAATACGGGTACTTCTTGCCATTGCTTGCCTCAAAGATTTCAAACTATTTCAAATAGATGTCAAGAGTGCTTTTCTAAATGGTTTTATTATGGAGGAGGTGTATGTTGAACAACCTCCTGGTTTTGAAGACATTTCAAAATCAAATCATGTTTAGAAACTGAAGAAAGCACTCTACGGTTTAAAACAAGCTCCGAGAGCTTGGTATGAAAAGTTGAGCAAATTTTTGATTAACAAAGGTTTTGTCAGAGGGAAAGTGGATACAACCTTGTTTATTAAGCATATTAACTCTGATGTGCTCATTGTTCAAATATACGTTGATGATATTATTTTTGGAGTCACTAACAATGATCTTTGTCAAGAGTTTGCTAAGACAATGCAGGCAGAGTTTGAGATGTCAGTGTTGGGAGAATTAAATTTCTTTCTTGGACTTCAGATCAAACAAAGAAAGAATGGGATCTTCATAAGCCAAACTAAGTACTTAAAGGAACTATTGAAGAAGTTTGGAATGGAACAATGAAGAAGTGCTAACACCCCCATGAGTTCCACTGCCCTACTTGATGCAGCCGTGAGCTGGAAGGACTTTGACATCAAAAGATATAGAGGTATGATAGGAGCATTACTCTATCTCACTGCTAGTAGACATGACATTCAATTTAGCGTTGGTATGTGTGCTAGATATCAAGTTGCACCCAAAGAATCACATGCAAAAAATGTTAAGAGGATCTTCAGATATCTAGCTGGAACCATTGACCTTGGAATGTGGTATCCAAAAGGTAACAATGAATACTTGATATCATATTCAGATTCTGACAATGCAGACTACAAAACAGATAGAAAAAGCACAAGTGGTCATTGTTAGTTCCTTGGAGGGTCACTGGTGTCGTGGTTCAGCAAGAAGCAATCAACGGTATCACTATCTTCAACAGAAGCTGAATACATTGCTGCTACTAGTTGCTGAGCACAAGTTCTTTGGATGAAGCAACAACTTCAGGATTTGGGAATGGATTTCATATAAATTCCCATCCTATGTGACAACACCAGTACCATAAGTCTAGCAAAGAATCATGTGCATCACTCCCGAACAAAGCACATAGATATCTGTCATCATTTTATTCGGGATCATGTTCAGAAAAAGGATGTCAAAGTCATGTTTATCCAAATTCACCAACAAGTGGCAGACATCTTCACAAAACCCCTTGCCAAAGAACAATTTGTAAATATACGGAGAGAATTGGGAATGGTCAATCCCAATGAATTGTAAATAATTTCTCATTTAATGATTAATGTTAGATGATTTTATACTAACTTTATCATCAGAGTGTTTTTAGAAAGTTTTGTAGGTCTCTGTTTCTATCACAAAGAATAGAGTAACTTTTACTCCAAGCAAATCTCGAGTTCTGGAAGGAGTTTTGATGAAGAAATGATCACTTCTAGAAGAAAAAGGTGCAAAACTCGAGTGTTATGTGAAGAAAACTGGAGTTTAGACAAAAGTTTAGAGCAAACATGAGTTGAAGATCACGATACTTGAGTTTTAGTATCAAAACTCGAGTGTTATTGGGCATTTCTTGATTCAAAACTCGATGGCAGAAGAAAGTTTCCCCGAAACTCGAGTTGTGGAGGTTAAAACTTGAGTTCCAGAGCTCTCAGAGGCATAACTTGCAACAAAACTCAAGTTTCCATAAGAGTACAGGTAAAAACTCAAGTTCAGTAGACAAAACTTGAGTTTAGGTAAGTCTTTTCATATTCAAGGTCTTGAAACTCGAGTTTTATGCATAAAACTCGAGTTCAGGTCATCAAAACTTGAGTTTTGAAGAGCAAAACATAAAACTTGAGTTTCAGGTCATCAAAACTCGAGTTTTGAAGAGCAAAACTCAAGTTATAGTGTGATTTTCAGTTATTTCATGCCCGAAACTCGAGTTTTGGGTCACAAAACTCGAGTTCTGTGTGTCACCGAGGCTAAATTGCTCCAGAAACTCGATAAACCTTCATTTTCAACTTTCAGAAACTTGAGTAACCCTAACCTCTCTCACCCAAATTTCATTCTAACTGTTACTTTATCCCAAAAACCATCCCATTCCTTGTAATAACTACCTTCGATCATAACCTCTCTCATTACACCGAAAATCCTCTTTTTCTCTACAATTTCCTCTTTTTGATGCAAGGCCTGTACTAAATTCACACCAAAAAACCCTCCAAAGGTAGGGAAATCATCTGCAAGTGGTCCCTCTCAATCCCAATTATCCCCTCCTCCTCCTCCCAAAAGTGTTCGAATAACAGAGCCTTCAGAGGAGCAGCAATCTGAGGTCCCTTTAACCAGAAAACCAAAGGCAAGCAAGCCTAAATCTATTCTGAGTCTTAACGCAAAGTGAAAGGCACCGATGACTTCAACTTCACAACCAGAGGCCTCACGGGTAGAGCATTCAGATTCAGATACAGAGAGCATCTCCCCTGGCTCACAGGTATCTGAGCCAAAAAGGAAGATGAAGACACAGAGTGTTGAGATAATGTTTTGATGATGAAAAACATGTTTTTGAAATTATGTTTAAATTGTTTGTTTTCATAAAAGTTTTAGAAAACTTTGAGTTTTAATGAAATCTTTAAGAGAACTCAAGTTATGAGCTTTAGAACTCAAGTTACATTGTTTAAAAATGCTTTCAAAATCTCAAACTTTTAAGAGAACTCAAGTTTTGATTCAAGTTATGTCAAAACTCAAGTTCTGGGAGTCAAATCTTGAGTCTCGGGTTGTGGAAAATGCTTAGAAATGCAATAATCTCTGTAGAACTCAAGTTTTGAATAAAAGTTTTCTTATAACTCGAGTTTTGTGTTTTAGAACTCAAGTTTGGAATGTTGGAAGTGTTTTTGAAAATCAGAACTCTTAGTGAAAACTCAAGTTATGTTGGAAGTTTTGGCAAAACTCGAGTTTCAGTTTATAGAACTCGAGTTTCGGGCTTTGAAGTATTTTTGAAACTTGAAACTTCTTTCCAAAACTTGAAGTTTCAATAAAAGTTTTGATGGAACTCGAATTACAAGTATTAGAACTCGAGTTTCGAAGAGAGAGAAATCAAACTTCCTTCTCAACTTGAAGTTCAAGCGAAAGTTATGGCATAACTCGAGTTTTGGGTTAACAAAACTCAAGTTTCAAACTGTGGAAAATTTCTGAACTTCAAAAGTTCTTTCCAAACTTGAAGTTTCATTAAGATTTTTCATATAACTCGAGTTCTGAGTGTTGAAACTCGAGTTCCGAGAAGCAAACTTGTTTTAAAACTTAAAACTTCTAATGCAACTCGAGTTACACATAAAAGTTTTGATTTGAAATTCCTATAACTTGAAGTTTTATAAAACAAAACTCGAGTCTCGAAGAGTAAACATGTTGTAACTCAAAACTATCAAGGAAACTCGAGTTACAATGAAAGTTGTGATTTGAAAATTGCCAAAACTTCTATTGGAACGCAAGTCTTGAAGAGGATAAAATGTTTTAACTTACAGAAACCTCGAAGACCCAAGTTTAAAATTCTGTAACTCAAGTTTTATCAAAACTCGAGTTACAACAAAAGTTGTGAGATTTCTACTTTGAAAATTCTTCAATAACTCGAGTTATGAAGAAGCAAAACTCGAGTTTGCTTTTTTGACATTTACGCAGCGTGTCAGAAACTTTATTCTGATCTCAAAATCTTTCCTTATTCATGCAATGATTATTTGAATCTTACCTACTATCATAAATGCTTAACTGTCTTACTTATTAACAGGGAATGAAGTTCTGATTGCCTAAACAAAAAGAGATTCAATGGACAAAATCTCATAATATTATCCTACCTATTGTCAGAAGCACATAGTCGCATTCAATGCGGGAAGATAAACAAAGACGATGGGTCTAACGGAAACATAAATGTCTCTAATGGACATTTAATGCTTCTCACCTATAAAAGGCAAAGCATTCAAGTCACCAGAGAGATATAGAAAACGTACATACGAGAAAGCAAACTTATTACGCTTCAGCTACCTCCTCTATTTTCATACCCTCATATTTAAGAGTTTTAGTGATTATCATTAAATTCTCAGAAAGGAGAATATACTTTTTCATTTATTGATTCAGTGAGAGTTACTCAAGGTTGGAGAATCTTGAGTGAGTTAAAGACACGAGCAAAAGTGTTTGTGGGTTACTTTGAGATAAGAAAGGGAGAGTCCTTCTTCTGATTGCTTGTAATATTTTGAGATTAGTGGATTTGAAAAGCTCAGAAGGTTCTTAGGACTGGACATAGGTCAGAAGAACCAAACCAGGATAAATTTCTGTGTCAACTTTCTTCATACTCTATTTTATGTTGAAAACGTTGCGAAAATTTTAATCTGACCAATTCACCCCCCCTCTTGGTCAAATCCTATCCTAACACAAAGGACTACTTCACAGACACCCCAAGCATCTAGGCAGAGAGCTGGAATGGCTCCCACTTGTTTCAATGTAAGAAGTGTATACATTAACCCTCAAACTCCTGATGTTTATGAGAATGGGATAGAGACTTGTGTCCTGTTATGGTTATTGATTTGGATTATATAAAGAAGTTGGGGATAGATGTTAAGGAGTATTTGGAATACTATGAAAATTTGCTTATGATCAATATTACTTACTCCCCTGACATGCTTAGGATTTTTTATAACAATATGGAGTATACTTATGCTAAGGATGAGTCAGGGAAGATTATTATAAGGTCTATGAAGACCAAGATGAGGTGTGATGATATTCACATTGCTCCTGATTTGATTAATTCGTATTTGGGGACCATGACTATGACTCTGAATTTAGGACATTTAGTCCTAAGGAGGTGTTTAAGTATCAGAGGCCAGGAGAGCCATTTACAGGGCTGAATTTTGAGCCTACTGCCATGCCACCACTACAGAGGGTGATTCACTACATCTATACTAGATGTTTAGTGATTAAGAGTAGGAACTACACCCATATGTCATCCTCTGACTACCAGATGATGGCATCTATCATTGCTAAGGAGAATAGGAACATTAGACAGTTAGTATTTGATGAGATGTGGAAGTTCAGGTTCTCCAAGTCCAAGAGGATGTCTGTTCCCTACCCATGCTTGGTTTCCAAGATCCTAGAGCAGCACAACATATGGCACATCATGAAGGATCAAAGGGCCCTTTAGCCTCTTCAGTTCACAGAGACTCATCTTCACCGGATGAAGATTGAGGTGAAGATTGCACGAAGGCAGACCACAATAGAGAGTAAGCAGAGGAAAATGACTGCCTCTAGACCCTCTAGAGTGCCTGAGGATGAGGCTCAATCTTCAGCACCCCAGCAGCCTACCTTAGCTCCTTCCTTTGCTCTGGCATCTATCCAGCAGTTTATACAGACTGAGTTTAGGAAGATGGGTGAGGAGTTCACTCAGGCATTCCACAGTGCGACTCAGGCTTATGTCTCCAATCTGCTGAAGGATGCTACTGACTATTTAACTAGGAGGACTCTTGACTTGGCAGTAGCTGCTCTGAAGACTTCAGTGGATTCCCTTCAGTCCTTAGTGGATTCCAGACTATCCTCTCTGGAAGGGAGGATGGGCTCTTTAGAGGACTTTATCAGAGGCTTTAAGGCCCCTCCTCCTCCTGCATCTGAGTCCTCTGGATCTCCAGCTCCATCTTCTGGTCCTGCTCCAGCTCCTGCTTCTAACTCTACTACTGTGCTCCTCATTGAGTATCATCCTATTGAGTCTGGCCAACCATCTGCAGATCCTGAGCCTTCCTGTGAGCCCCCTATTCCCTTTGAGTCAATTGTCCCTCTTTCTACTATCTTCAATATCTCTGATTCTTCTTCTCCTAAGCATGCTGCCTTTCCTTCTCACCCTCTTTGATTGATGACAAAAAGGGGGAGAATGGTGACTTGTGATTTGATTTTGTCTTGTATTATTCTTACTTGATTATGTTTTTGTTGTAGTGTTTGATAAATTTCTTGTGCTTCTATTTGAATTTTATATTAAGTTTTGAAGTTAATATAATGTTGATCTTACAATGCTTAATTTTGATTTTGAGCTGTTTAATCTGTTATGTATCTTTTGATCATTGGTTTTGTTATCATCAAAAAAGGGGAGAATCTTGAGATAATGTTTTGATGATGACAATTATGTTTTTGAACTTATGATAAAATTCATTGTTTTCACAAAACTTGAAGTAATCTTCGAGTTTTAGTGAAAGTGTTAGGAAAACTCGAGTTATAAGGTTCAATACTCGAGTTACATTGGGTAAAAATGCTTTCAAAACTCAATACTTTCAAGAGAACTCAAGTTTTGGTGGAAGTGTTGTCAAAACTTGAGTTCTGAGAGTCAAAACTTGAGTATCAGGTTTTGAAACAAGTTTCAGAAATCCAAAACTCTAAGTAGAACTCAAGTTTTAACAAAAGTGTTGTCACAACTCGAGTTGTTTGTGACAGAACTAGAGTTTCGAGTGCTAAAACTGTTTTAGAAAACCAAAACTTTCATGAGAACTTAAGTTTTGATGGAAGTATTAATGAAACTCGAGTTATGCATTGCAGAACTCGAGTATCGGATTTTGAAAACTCTTAGAACCACAAAACTTCTTTTCAAAACTTGAAGTTTTTAACAAAAGTTTTGATGGAACTCGAGTTATGGGAAGCAGAACTCGAGTTATGGGAAGCAGAACTCGAGTTTCGAAGAGTGAGGCTCAAAACTTCTTTCACAACTTGTGGTTTCAACAAAAGTTTCTATACAACTCGAGTTTTGAGAGATAGAACTCGAGTTTCGAAGACTAAAAAATCTTTGAACTATAACACTTCTTTCAGAACTTGAAGTTTTAACAAAAGTTTTGATGCAACTTGAGTTTTGAGAGCTAAAACTTGACCTCTGAGGTGTGAACTTGTTTTTAAACTCAAAACATCCAATGAAACTCGAGTAGCAATGAAAGTTATGATTTCAAATACTTAAAACTTGAAGTTTTAGAGTATGAACACTAGTAGAAAAAACGCTATCTAAACCGCATAAAAAGGACTTTTTAAACCGCACATTGATGCGGTTTAGATAAGAGAGGTTTAAAAAGTCTCACCTTTTAGACCGCTCCAAGGTGCGGTCTAAAAAATCCTACCTTTTAGACCGCATGTGCTACATGCGGTTTAAAAAGTGACTTTTTTTAAAAAAAAAATTACAGCCAGGCGTGCAGGTGCTTATCTTGCATCTAGGGAAGGAGTCTTAGGCTGAGCAAAGTTGAGCATGAACTAATGAAACTCTCATTGTTACTTTAAGCTGAGCAAAGTTGCCTTTTCGATAAAAGATTTAAATTCACTCCAGTATAATAGTAGATGCTTTGATGCAGGATTTTAGCAAAACAGAATTGAGAATCAAGTATGGAAATTAGTGGCCACAGGCCCCCATTCAAAAATAAAGCTAGAAAGTAAATAATAAAATTTGGAATTATTCATCATCATTGAGAAAATACCACAAAAATCTTACAATCCATCCATCAGGACTTTGAAA
>QFDD01001416.1:0-30883 GCA_006871305.1 Vachellia collinsii
TTGGGTGATGACTTCATCTTGCATCTTCTTCCTTCTCGTGTTTTCTTACCTTTTACCTCTTGTATCTTCTTGTGAAAGTAGCTCTCAACCTTACCTCTTGTATCTTCTTGTGAAAGTAGCTCTCAACCCTCCCACTCGGATCAGTAGACTGAGGAATACTCATTAATTCCTCATCACCTTCATTCTCATAAAGAGAATCTATGTGATCAATGCTTTTCTGCCAAGAAATATGGTTCCCATGAACTTTGCATCCTCTGATTGTTTCTCAGTCACTGAACCGTCATCATTTTCACTAATGAAGACATATCACTTTTAAAGATTAGGATATCTTATCAAGATATATCCTTTTCATCTTAGCCCTCATTATCCTGTACTCATGGAATAATTATGGATATAAGTTGATGACCCTCATGCTCTTTGGACACTTGGTCCAATTTAAAGCATATCCAAGACTTGTAAGGTGTAAATGTGACTGAGTTAGAGGGCACTTGGTCAAGAGTAAAGGCATAAGTGGTTGGTGCATGTCCCAACACTAAGTCGATAATACCACTTATGCCATCACTTGCTTAATCATGCTAAGGAGTATTTTGTTTTCTCCTTGTGAAAAATTTTATTTTGGAGTATGTGGGGTTGTTAGTCACGTAACAATCCCTTTTGTAAGGTATTTTAGCCTTTGATAGATTTCAATGCCTTGATTTTAACTCATTCTTGACTAGATCAGCACAAGAACAAATAATCATGGCCATATCACAGGAAATCCTTAGTAAAGGCAATACTATACCCCATGTCATGCCCTCTTACTCATCTGGTTTTGCAAAGTATCATAGTATACTTATTGCACATGATATTTTGTTCTAGTTGTCTTTTTCAAAATGTTTCTTTGTCGTCTTTGCAGGCTAACTCAAGGGTGTCTTCCCTTTCATCTCATTACCCAATAAATGCTCCTTTAAAATGATCATTTCTCTTGATCAATATGGGTATTTGCAAAATTGGAATCATTATTCCAAGACAAAGAATCATCTAAGACAAAAACAGATTGAAAGATTAATCCCATGATGTTTCAACTAAAGAGATTAATGTCGCACTTCTTCATAGGTTGTCTAGAGCGTAGAGTAGATTGTACAATACTAGAATGGTCCATAGTGTGTACATGTCCCAATCCCTTGATTTGTACTCTTGCCCCGCTTCTATTATGAAGCCACCTATTTTTGACAGTAACCGATAATATCAGCGAAACCCCCATCACATCTTATGTGGTTTGTTCGCACTAAGTCCAAAATCCACAAAAGGATTATCTTTAGCCACACAGGCATAATGAGAAATGCAAAGAAGTTTAGTACATTTCTTTGTATATGACAATTCTTAATGAAATTGTTATTTCTATTACTAGAAACCATGCTTAACCTTCATTAGGTATAGCTTTTCTTCACATGCTTCTCACTTTATTAGACTTAGGGTTGGGGAATGAATCCCCAAATGTCTTTAGTTAAGTACGTCGGGTTAATGGATCTCATTTCCTTAACCTTTCATTCTCAAGCTTGATATGGTGAACTGCATCACTGAAGCTCACAAATGTACTCATTGTAAATGTGGTTCAATTTTAAGTGCTCCCACTCACTAAGAGTGTTCTTATTACAACATGCACTTGTCGTTAACCAGAAAGATCATTGTTTGCCTATCTTAAGTTCCCAATCTTGTTTGACACTGTTCTCAAGTTCTGTTCAAGATCTCAGTACTTGAGTGTCAAAACTGGATTGAGTTCAAGCAGCTTTATGGCAAGGGTGCCATTAAATTTATCGATCAAGGCCATTCTTATAGCCAAAGTTTTATTGCTCAGATTGGCACGCATAGTTACAGACATGACACTAAGCATGACGTTATAAGGACATTGTTCTTTCTTACTCTAGGTAGCAAACGTTTCACATTCCCTTTGAGATTCTTCAACCTCTAAATGTTGAAGATTAGTTGGTAGGACGTCCATGACATCTTATCCCTTCAGGATGTAACAAATTTTCCGGCATCCGATTCCATATTAATGTCTTGTTGAGTTTGTTTCTAAAACTCATTCAAAATGAACTGGATTTAGTCACATAGACAATTATGCATTTTGATGGGTATACAATTCATACTTGTTCAAATGAGATTAAAGTTAATTGGATGATTAATTCACTAGTTTTGTGTTCAGGAGACAACTAGGTTGGCTCCCATCCCACTCATGCTAGTTAGTTTACCACCCTTTTAACTATAACCAAACGTGAACACATCCCCTTTAGGCTTCTAGATTACACATTCTTGAAGCTCCCACTCAAACAAAGCAGTTATAAAACTTAATCAATAATTCAACATTTGTTAAACAAATAACTGCATAAATGTTCACAAATAAAGAGAATTATATTCTTATCAAAAGAATTTTACTCAAAATTCTACAAAAAAAATATTCAAACATTAGAAATAGTCCATCATTGTTATTTCAAGTGTGGGTTTGAGCCACTCTCAAAACCCATTGGCTATTTGAACAAATGCAGCTTTATTGTCAAGGACTTTAAGCATATCTCACCTCCTCATTAGCCAATCATCCATCTATTTGGAGTTGGAATGCAACATACCTCTATGCAATTAAGGTGATTCACACATCTCCTTTAGTTACATGTGTTAGTGATTATGAAGAGGCTAATTCACAAGTCACTACTTCATCCACAATCTCATCATTATGGTTGAAGGCTTGTGAATTCTTATTATCACTAAATAAGTCTATTTGCTGCAACAGGGCCAAATTTGTACATTGTTATGTGTTCAGACACATCTGAACAGAGAATTTTTCAATTAAATATTAACAAAATGTTCTCCAAGCGAAAAATTCTCAACAGCTTTAGTGTTATACCAAGTTATCCAAATAGCCCAAGAGAAATTTATGTCCAATTTATATGTGTTTCCACATGTATAACAATTTTAGGCTCAAGAATATATCTAAAATTGTTTCTAAAATAGGACTATTATATATCAAATTGAAGCTCTTGAATTTAGATAATTTTAGAGGCAAATCGCATCTCAATCGGAGACTCCATGCGCCTACACGCGCCCCTATAATGTGGCTGGATCGGAAAAATTAAAAAAAAAGAGAGAAGCCCACTCTTCTTTGAGGCGCGTGACATACACGCGCCGCCTTAAAGGAAGCCACCGGCAACACGCGCCGGCTAGCCATGCTCCACGTGCCGTCCTCTATTGAACAGCTTATGCCACATGGCAGATGGAGGCTCCCACTAGCCACACGCGCCACACAGCACCTCCTGTATTTTTTTTTTTTAAATGGGTGTGGGCTAACCGGGTCATCTTACTGGACCCGGATTGACAGGTTTGGGCCCGAAGCCCGAAACGCTGCGTTTCATTAAATGAAACGCAGCTCCCTAATGTGGCAGACGACGTCGTTTTGGTTTTGACCAAAATGACGTCGTTTGGCTTATCTTCAACCTCCAGCCGGGTCAGATTGACCCGGTTGGAGCTTCGACGGGTCCGTCGCGACCCGTAAACTTCTTTCCTCGATATCTCCTCCGTTGGGTCTCCTTTCGACGCGTTCTCGGTGTCGTTGGAATCGTCTCTTCAAGAACTACACATCCATACCCTTGGATTGCGCAAAAACTCTTATTTTAAGAGACCCAAATTCGAACTTTTGCGGTTGCCGTTTTCGCGACTTGGACGAACCCTTTCGCCCATTTAGGGATCTTCATTACTCATACTTATATTCAAAATGTTTAAAATCTCAAATTTAAACGAAGCAATAAGGAAAATCCCAAGAGCCACGACATATACAGACATATATGATTAATTATCTAAACTCAAAACATGCTCATTAACATTGAATCATATATATGCGCAGCGGAATAAAATAATCATGCTTTTCATAAAACATGTAAACACAGCCTCAAGATCAGCGCGGCTCTGATACCAATGTTAGATAAATTAAAAGTAATTATTCGGCGAAAAACATACCGGACGGATCCATGTTTGGATCCGGATCAAACCTCCAAAGCTCCGTGAGTTGATCCTCCAAGATCCACGCCAAAACTTTAAACTAGTTCGGACTACTAGAAAATCTAGAGCCCAAACGGGGTGGCACAGCAGAGCACCACACAAGAAGGAATATAAAGAGAAAGGAGTAGTCAGAAAACTCAACGACTGGGGTACATTAAACTGATGGGTTGAGCTCCTATTTATAGGAGTGGGCTAGGGACATTTTGGGAACTCAAAATATCCACTACCACCATCAGTTGAGAGATTCTCTCAACCTCCCATTTGACTAAGTCAATTAAGAATATAAATAAATATGTTTATATTCATTTTGTAACTGATGGTAGATTATTTAAATGATATAAATTAAATTTCACTATTTAATTTATATATTTAAACATCTTCTAGATAATTATCTAACTCACAGCTGAGTCAGCAACCCATCATTTATCTGATTAATTAAACACTTAATTAATCCATTAATCAGGAATTATTCAAATTTCCAAATTAATTGGTTGGTTCATCAAGGGCGGATTCAGACCCATAATTCCAACAGTAGCAGAGCAAGAGGGTTCTGGTGATGGTGAAGAATCAGTGAATGGGCGGCATGGCAACGGAAGCGCCAGGAGCAGAACCCAGACCTTCACGCCATCAACTCCGCCACTGACGGCGATGAACTACCGAACTGCCAAGAGAAAGAAGGGAATTCCTCACAGGGCTTCATTTGGAGCAGGGCTCATCATGCAGTACTGATCGTATGGTGGTTTTTCAATGGCTTACCAACCGATATATTTATTCTTCAAAACAGCAGATTTTGCCACTTACTTCATGTGTCAAATCTCAGGAAAAACAAAAATTACTCTATATTTCATCAAGTTACAACACCCGAGCCATGGTCACTGTGGCCATTGTTGGATACTGGTTCTCTATGTTGTGTATAGAACAATAGGAAGGAAAAGGTGAAAAAAAATTATATATATGAAAATAGGAAATAAGAAACATATGGTATGTATATTTTATTGGTGTACTTTGGTGCTGGTATAAGAAATAGCATTCATATATGTAGGAAGAAGGTATCTGATGCTAATGTACATAGTGTTTGTAGAAAGGAAGTTGATATTGCAGTGTCAAATAAGAATAAGAATGGTGGTATGATGATGATGGGTATTTATAATATTCTCTTTGTTTGGTACTTGGCCGTTCATTTACCTTCTTTGTTGCCTCCTCTTTTGAAAGTTGAAATTATGTGTTGTCCTGTTTGGCTGGTGACTAAGTGGCTTACAATGTTGACTGTGATTGGCCTTCCTCCTCCTCCTGTTTCTTCTCTGCTTTTGATGCTCAACTTTTTGTCCGTCTTTCTTTCCCATTGTTATGATTCATCATAGCAAATTAATGGAGTACAATCTAGATCATTTCCATTCATTAAAAAAATGAGTCTAATGCTTTGTAGTGCAAATCTAATATAAGTTATATTGTTTATAATTTATAAATAATATCGTTTTTTATATACTCCATTCAGTCCTGCTTATAAGTTTCTTTTACTAACCAAAATTTAGATAAGTTAGTTAAAAGTTAAAACAATAGATTTGTTTTAAATCTCTATCACTTTTCATTCTTATCCCAAATAAATATTTTTTAATTATTTTTATATTATATTGGAACGTAGTTGGATGATATTTCAAATGTACTGAATAACAACTTATATTATATTGGAATGTGCCTCATTTTTAATTCAGATGGTGATACAAATAGAAAAAAAAATTGTATAGAGATCCAATTAGTTATATAATATTAGTTAGTTGAACAATTTTACATATTCAATAGTATTTAACATACATATATCTTTCTTCATTCCATTTTTTTTATCATTTTATTTTTTCTTAATTTTATCATAATAGGTATTTATTATTTAATGATATTCATGTTCTTTTAAGGTATTTTTCATTAAAAGTTATTCATCCAATTTTTATCTAAATAAGTTTTTCTTTTCACAAAAAGTTATTTTTCTAACGTTTATCCAAATATAAATAATTTAAAATTCTGTTTTCAAAAATATTCTGCAAAATAATCAATTCTTCTACACGTTGATATGAATGGACTCCTATCTTACATACACGAACGACCAAAGTCAAAAGATCCCTATCTCCTACAAAGATTTTATTTGATAAGAGTTGCCATCCATAGAGCTGTCAAGCAATAAGTTTGTCACAAAATAGTGCTATTTTAAATAAAGTAACCTGCCACCACCACTTGGACTCTGCCAATCCGCATAATTCCTTTTAGAAAATGGAAAATCGTAATTGTAAAAGGTGTAATCAATATAATATTTCGATAGTGAGATGAATATAGCATCGATTCTCAATTAAAAAAAATAGAAAAATCGTCATTAGAGAAGATAAGATAAGGAAGATAATCATGAAAAATTCTCAAAATAATTGAGTAGTGTATTTTTGTTGTTGTTGTTTCATATACTAACCTTGTCATTAACTGTTGCTCGCTGATGTTGGTACAAATCATCATGAGATAAGGAATATAACTACAAAAATTCTCACAATAACTGAGTAAATTTGTTGTTATTCCATACACCCGAAATTTTTCATTACCCGTTACTTACTGGTCTTGAAACAAATCATTATGAGATGAAGAATATAATCATAAAAAACTTTCACAATATTTGAGTAGCCCGTGGTTACTTGCTTACTGGTCTTGGTACAAATCATGATGAGATCAGGAATATAATCATTAAAAACTTTCACAATAATCGAATAGCTAGATTTGTTGTTATTTCACACACACAGACACAGACTTGCTGTTAAGCCCACCGGTTTTAGGACCTCTGTGTGGTTATATTTATTCTCTTAGCCTCACGATAATTTTCCCTTAAAAAAATTAGTAGAGAAATCAGATAGCTAAATGTTTAATTAATAAGGGAACTGTCGGTTGTTGGCCATGGGCACTCCATCTCATACAATAATTTAGCCCTCTCTTTACAGGTCCTCACCTGAATGGTACTGATTCCATGTGGCAAGGTAAAGCTATTCTCTTTCTTCATCTTCTTATCAATAACTCTCCTCTTCAAAATTTTTCTGCTCTTCCCTTCAAGTTGCAGACTATTTCAATCCTCGCTCTGTGTTTGTTCACTCCCCCTTCTGCCCGTTCATTTTCTTCTCAATCATGAAACTATTTGAAATTTAAGAAAATAAAAAATTTCTTCCAATATTTTTACTGACTGCCCAGTTAAGTATAAACTCACTCAAAAAAAAAAAAAATCTCTTTAGATGTCTATTTCTTCCTCACTGACGAAGTTAAGTTGGTCACTTGCTTGTCAATCTTGCCAAAAAAAAAAAAATCTTTTCTTGTAAAGGTTTTGTGCAGCTTGCCTGTATCAAGTCTTTAGATCTGAAATAATTAAAAAGAAAAAAGAAAAAAAATCTGGTTCAAAAATTTCTTTTCTTGCTACAATTCTTCTGCATAAACTGTTGCCTTTCTTGTGATCAATCATATATAAAAATCTAAGAAGAAGAAGAAGGTCTTCACTTGAGAAGTCTTGGTGGTGTCTTCATCTGTGGTTTATCAGACTACGCAAGAAAATGGCGCTGATCATAGAGTGATAGAAGAGGTGAAACTTTCTGTTGATGGTTATAAATTTTAGATTTGGTTACTTATGAACAATAATAATCTGTTTGGATCTTGGTTACTTATGTTCTCTCTCTGCTTTTCAACTACAGAACTTTATATCCCAAGCTCAAGAAGATCAACTTGTCGTTCACACTGAGCAAGGTAAATTTTTGGATATGGTTCTCTTGGAATACTGTGAACGGACTCATCTTGTCCAAAAAATATGTGATCTTTTTGAATATTTTAAATTTAATATTTTTAATAATGAATCATATTTAAAATTTCTAGACAAATTTCCTCAGATATATATTTACTGAAACAGCTTAGGCAAATTTTAGAGCTAGTTATTTTTTTTAGTAAAAATTACTTAACTTTTGTCTAAATTTACCGAAAATATTAGATAGATAGCTAATAAATAATAGACAAACTGTTAAAAGATAAATTAAAGATTTAGTATAATGAGAGGTAAATTTCTGAATATCATATATTTTAACATAGATTTTAATTGAAAAAGTTACGCAAAGTTTAGAATAAGTTATCTCTCGGCCCATTTTCCTCTCTGAATAGCAACGTGCGGAGCTGATCGAGCTGAGGCTCGAGGGCTTTCGCGCTAGCGCTTAGTCCCTTGCTTGTTCGCTAACGAGCGGTCGGGCCGTTCCTTGTTTGCAAAGCGAGGTGTACGAAGTCGCTTGAGCGTTTGCTCGGGGGCTAATGGTCTTTTGTGCTTTAGTTTTGTAGAACCACTTGGTTTTTTTTTTTTTGCCAATAATACACGTATATAGTGTGTGCAGTGACGGAGGCTGGTGTAAATAACATAAAATGTTAAAATTATTAAATAAATAATACTATATAATTTTTGTCGGAAAAAATAATATATATTTAAGCTTTGATTTAGTAGCTAGATGTAACATTATTGAGATAGTAAAGGCGAATTCCCCAAAATTATAATACCTTCTGTAAACTTGTACTTTGCCATTGGCACCATCAACATCATATTGGCTCAAGCACTACAAAAAAATAGTGCTTTTGTAGCGGTTATTTCTTGTCATTGTAGCGGTTATTAACCGCTGTAGGAGATATTATAGCGGTTCACCAAACCGCTGCAAAACTCACCGTATGTTTAGTAGCGGTTTTAGTGAACCGATACGCAAACAAATAAAACCGTTACTACTTTGAAGTGTTTAGTAAACGCTACAAATTGAAACGGTGCAGAATTTGTAGCGGAAGTAAAACCGCTACTAAAATGTAATTACAGAAAAAGAAATAAAAAATATTGTAGCGTTCAACAAACCGCTACTAAAATTAAAAATGGGGCAAAAAATTGCAGCGGTTTTATAACCGCTACTAATTTTCGAATTTAAATTGGAAGAGCGCCAAAATTTAAAAACCCTGCCAACATTTTGCAGCGGTTATAAAACCGCTACAAATATAAATATACATAAATTAAAAAACCTGTTTTATTTCTCGCACTAGGTTTTTGTAGCGGTTATATAACCGCTACTAAAATAATAATAATTTTTTAAAAATGAAACAGTGTATTCTAAATAATGTTTTAATTATTAACAAAATTAATACAGTTATAGAAAGTAATTTATGATTAATTAAAATAAAGTACTAATAATTAAATAACATATAATATTTGCTGCAATGATTTAAGTACCTGAAAAGATAAAAAATAAAAGATTATTTCACCAAAATCAATATTAATATATTAAATAAACAAATGCATAACAAAAGTCAATTAACCTTAAATAAATACAATAACAACACAAATGGTTAAGAAGAATACCTATAACATAAACTACACATCAGAAGCTTTCCAAACCACTCAAAAATAAGTGCACAGCGAGCGGGACAAAAGAAAAGGAGGTGTGGAAATGAAATGGGGGTGGAAAGGTATTTATAGGATGTCTGGCAAGAATTAGCAGTGGTTTGGGTCACGCTTTTTTGCAACGGTTTAATTTGTAGCGGTTTATGTCACTGTTTTTAGTAGCGGTTTATGTCACTTTGTAGCGGTTTAAAACCGCTACTAATAAATTTTGTTGGAAAAAAAATAAAATACTTGAAACAAATTGGATCTATATATATATATATTACTAACTTGAATTATTTATTCGGCATCATCCACCCTAACAAGTGGTAAATCTTCATCTCCTTCGGGGAAGAAGTTTTCAAAATCAATAGGATGGAATGGCTCCGCCTCATAGACAATGTGCTCATCGCTATCACCCATGTCGTAAAGATCTCTAGGCTTAAGATGAAAGACCATACTCCAATCTTTATGCTTCTCGTCCTCCACATAATAAACCTATTGTGCCTCAGATGCTAGAATGTACGGCTCATCGTCTGGAGAGTCACTTGTGTGAATGAGTCTTGAAAAATTCACAGATGTGATTCCCAACTCATCAGTAGTGAATCCACGAGAGATTGTCGTATTTGCCCAAGAGCACTTGAATAATGTGACGGTAAAATGCCCTTGATAGTTCATTTCAATTATATAGACCAATTTCCCATTGTAGGGGACGCCACCGATATGCATGTCACCATCACTGCTGCTCGCATAACTTCTTGTGCAAACCGCTACAAATTAGCAGCGGTTCCAGAAAAACCGCTGCCCAAACCGCTGCAAAATAAGATGACTTCTCGGAAAACACGCAACTTAGTAGCGGTTTTATAATAACCGCTGCTAAATTGGAGGGAATTCCATGACGTTTCAATTTTGCATCGGTTTATTTTGTAGCGGTTACAAAAACCGCTACAAAGTTATGACCCTTCGTATTTTGCCGCGCTTTTTTTTTAGACAACCGCTGCAAAGTTACGCTGCAATTTTGGCGGGCCATTCGCGCCAAATTTTGTAGCGGTTTTAAACCGCTACTAAATAATCGTCGTGGCAAACGCTTATTTTTCGCAGTAAATTAGTTTAAAACCGCTACAAGTTACATATTTTGTTGCGGTTTTGAAAACCGTTACAAATTAACCGCTATAAATGTCACGTTTTTTGTAGTGAAGGTTCCATGGGGATATATATATTACCTCATGCCCTTAATTTTTTTTAAAAGATTGAGGAAGTTAATAGTTTACTTAATAACATTTATTTATATAAATCATTAACTTAAATTGGGTTAATTAATTTAAAAAAATGATAAATACTTTAAAGTAGTTTATTGAGTTTTTTTAATCTTCCGAATAAAAATATTTTTTATATTAAAGATAGAGATAATTTCATATAATTGCATGCCATTTTTCTTCAATATTTCTTGTGGTGCGTTCTTTATCTCTATTATATATTTTTTTTTATTTTGGTCACTTCTTGATCTCTAATATAGCTGTATAAAATTATAAGCAAGGAGTCAATAAGATGATTGTTAATAGGCCAGCAGAATACCTTCACAGAGTCAAGTAGTCCATTGCTTAAATGATGCGGCCATTAGATTCAACCAAATGTGACGTTTAGAGTGACTAAAATGAGCTACTCCTTTGTTCTCATTTAAAAGTGAGTTCCAACATGTTTCATATATCAAGAAAAATTTTAAACCTTATTAAATCTATCTCAAAATTCAACAACTTTCCTTTCCAAAAGGGAGAGGGGTGCCCCGAGGGGGCACGGAACAGGAAAAGAGGGGAAGAGCGGAGTGAAGTAGAGCGAGAGCAGGACTCTCAGAACATGATCAAGAATGAAAATGAAAATATGCAGAGTGGGATGCTCTGGAATGAACTAAGGCGGTAGAACCAGCCAAGATCAGTTCATCAGAGGAGGCAAGGATATGCTATGCAGAAATTAAAGTAAAGTAAAGGGAGAAAGAAATTGAAGAACTAAAATTTTATTTCATAAATAAAACTTACAAGGAATGAAGAAAGGAAGGCTTTGTCGGAGAAGGGAACCTTTCTCTCTCAAAGGCAGACTTAGGAGCTAAAACTGATCCTAAAACAATCGATGCCTAAAGAATGAGAGGATACAACCTTATATAGACAAAGGAAAGGTTTGAACAGTAAAATAACCTAGAAACCTGAACTGTTTGAATAGTTCCAGTCAGATTCCTATTACAACAGTTTAATGACAACAGTGTCTGCCGACACAAAAAAGTAAAGTTTAATCCTAATTATCATCTAGGTTAACATCAGGTACATCTTCTTCTTCATCTTTGTCCGAAGCGGTAGATGATCAAGAAGCCTGCTGAGACGGCGACGTCTGCTCCTGCTGCTGAAGAATTTGCATTATTGAAGATAATTGGTTGAGAAGGCTAGTCCTGTCCGTTGATGTCGCTAGAAGAGACTGGACCCTAGACTTCTGGTTGAGAAATTTGCTTTGCTCCGTCTGGCATAGGTGATGCGGATTGGTTTTGAACCACCTGTTGACAGCATCAGAATCGACCCGTTTGACGTCGAACTTGAGCCACCATTTGACGGAAGGGAGACGTTGGAGAACCGGTGGAATGAAGGCATAAAGACCTTCACCTTTAGGAGAGAATCTGTAGCTCCAAGAGAAAATCCAGGCCACAGAAAGTTTTGAAAAGTAGTGAAGAGTAATCGGAAGAGGATCTTCACCAAAATTGAATTTTTGTTTAAAAACATCAAAAGCTTGAGATACTACCGGTGGAAGGATTTCTGGTACAGGACCAAAAAATGCCCACCAATGAATAAACCAAGCAGGAAAATTATACTTGGTTTTAGTTTTGAAATAAATAAACCAAGTATGGCGGAATAACTTGTTTTGATCCCAAAAGACATTGGACCATGCATCAACATAATCCCAATAATTGTATCCTTCGGGTTCATAACATATTCCAAAAAGTTTTGTTTTGTACAAATCCTGTCCCCATTGGGATTGAGTAAGGACTTGTAAAATTTGGAGGGTAGAATGAGTTATTATTGTTTCATCTTTAGGATCCTTTTTTCTGGAAATTTGACAAGATCCTGAATGAACCAAAATTAACTCATAATACTCGCGGGTTTTGCGAAAATCATGAGGCCTGAAGTACCAACCAGAAGGGAAGACATTCAGGGCAACTTGATTAGGGTTTGGATGGTATTGCTCAGTTTCAATCTGAACAATATTTCGGACCTCATTCTCCTTATGAAAATAAGGTGCTTCGGAAGGTTGTTTTTGGACTTGAACAACTGCTTTTGAAGAGGATGCAGCTGTAGTAGACAGTTTGCCAGCACGAGTGGTCTGGGAAGGGTCAAACTGCAAGTCATATTGTTGTTTGGTCATTTGCTGTAGAGGAACAGGAGAACGTTCACCTACAATTTGGGAAAAAGATTTGTCGGGAATAGCTTTGAGTGCAAACCGATTGGCATACGATTCAATGGTCTGCTTGTCAGAGGGAGGTTTTTGGATCAATGATCCACTTGGAGTCGACGGCTTTGAAGGAGTCGAGGACGAAGTTTGTTGAGGTTGATTGACAGATCCTTGAGTTTGGGATCCAAATTGTTGGAGAATCTGTTGCATCATCTCTTGCATTTGTTGGGAGGAAATTGTTTGGTTTTGAGCATCTTGAATGCTCTGAGGATTTGGAGTACCACTCTTAGGGTCGGGATCTTTCTTCTTTCTAGGCATTGGGAAGGTTAAGGGTTTCCCTGCAGAAATTCTCGAGTAAGAAAGTCCGGAAGAGAGTTTGAAGAACCTTTTATAAACTCAATTTCGAAATCAAAAATACTTAGAATTGCTTGCCATCTGGCAAAAATCTGTTTTGATGCAAGATTTTTGACATCTTTTTGTAAAACGTCTTTCGCCGATTTACAATCAATGCGAATTAAAAATCTTTGGTTTAAAAGATCAGATTGAAATTTTGAAATACAAAGAACAATAGCTAAAATTTCTTTTTTGATGGTAGAATAGTTCTGTTGAGCACTATTCCAATGTTTTGAAGTGAAAGCAATGATTTGTTCCTTATTGTTGATCTTCTGTTTAAGAATGCCACCATAACCTATGTCAGAGGCATCAGTTTCAACAATTTTGAACGCTATTGGATTGGGAAGGCTTAGACAAGGAAGTGTCTTCACCTGTAATTTGATCTGTTTGACAATATTAGTATGAACATCCGTCCAAGGAGAAGGATTATTTTTCAGACGTTCATGGAGAGGTTTAAGGAAGTTACTTAGATGAGGAATGAAATCCGCAACATAGTTTAAACATCCTAAAAATCTTTGAAGTTGAGTTTTGTCAATTATTTGATCAGGAAATTTGTCAGCAAATTGAATCGCTCGTTCGATTGGAGTTATGGATCCCTGAGATATCCAGTGACCAAGAAATCTAATTTTTGTTTGAAATAAACTAATTTTAGGTTTTGAAATTACTAAACCATTGTTTTCAGAAATACGAATAAATTTTTCAATGTGTTGAAAATGTTGTTCTACTGAATTTGAGTAGATATGTACATCATCGATGTAGACAATGATGTATTTACTACAAGGATTAAAAATGTCATTCATAATCCTTTGAAATTCAGAAGGAGCGTTTTTCAAACCAAAAGGCATAACATTCCACTCATACTGTCCAAAGGGAACAGTAAAAGCAGTTTTATACCTATCTTTGTCAGAAATCTGAATTTGCCAAAAACCAGATTTCATATCAAATTTTGAAAATATTTTTGCAGAATATAAACGTTTTAACAAATCAGATTTATTTGGAATTGGATATCTGATCCATTGTAAGGCTTCATTTAAAGGTTTATAATTTATTACAAGTCTAGGTGCACCACGTTCAATCTCGGCGTTTTTATTTACATAAAAAGCTGCACAAGACCATGGGCTTCTAGATTTACGAATCAAATGTTTATCCAATAAATCTTGAATTTCCTTTTTACAGGTTTCAAGAATTTCTGGACTCATTTGAATTGGACGTGCTTTGGTTGGAATTAATTTGTCATTAAAACTAGGTTCGTAAGGTAAATCAACAATGTATTTCTTACGATCCCAAAAAGCGTTTGGTAAATTTGAAGTAATACGTTGGATTATTTGATCAAGAATATCTTGAATTCTCTGTTTAACATTTTGTTGACACAATTGCTTTTCAATCTGTTTAAAAGAGATATCATCCTTTAAAAAATTAATTTGCTTAGTTTTTGAAGACAGAAGGTTTAATTCCTTGACTCTGGGTCTCAAGGCAAAAGGAAATAAAATAGTTTTTCCCAGATGTTGAGTAGAAATTCCATTGTCATCAGTAACATATGGAAATAATAATCTGGCGAACGGAGCACCAAGAATTATTTGAGTTCCCATATTCTTTACTAAAATAAATGGAGTTTCTAATCTTAAACCTTGGTTTTCAACAACAACATTTGAAATTTTATATTTGACATCCAGTGCTGAACGGTTTACACCACTGAATCTTTCAACAGTTTTTTCAAAATATTTTGTAGGGATGATTCCTTCATTAAAACAGTTAGAATCAGCTCCTGTGTCAAATAAGACAGATTGTTCTAAAACAAATTCGTTATTGATTATGATTTTTGCATAAACATAAAATTTTTGAAGAGTCATTTTTGTAATTAAGTTTAAAAATGGTTCTGAAATATCATCAATTTCAGGATTTGAATTTTGATTAGAAGTTTCACCTAAGGTTTGGGCTTTAAAATTTCTTTCTTGAATGTTAGAAATAACAGTTGATTGAACTTGTTGTTGTAATTTTATTATTTGAATTTCAGATTTAATATTTTGAATTTCAGTTTGAAGATCTTGAATAGTTATAGTTTTGTTAGGAACTTTAAACTTATCAAGAACATTTTTTATATCAAATTTATTAATTGGGACAATAGGTTTATTGTTTGAAGATTCTGGGTTTTGAATTAGAATTTCTTTTAATTTCAAAAGATATTCTTTTTTATCAGAATCAGAAAGTTTGTTAATAAGTTCTAAACAAAAATCATGTTCGTTTGAAATTACATTTATAGCAGAAGAAGAGGATTCTGGGATATCATCGTTTTGAACTTCGTTGATATCTTCAGAAGAATCTGTTTGGGGTTCATTATCAGTTTCAGAAGTTTCTTCTACTAAAAGATTATTAATTTGTTCAATAATTGAATCATCTATGTTTCTTATTTTCTTCATTTTTCTAGTTATTCTACAATATTTAGAAATATGACCTTGTTTTCCACAAGTATAACAAGTAAGTTTAGTTTTGGGTAAATCAATTTTTGGTTTAGAATTAAATTCTATTAGTTCTCTGGGTGGAGTTGAACGTTTATAACGAGTGTAATTAGAATTTTTATAAAAATCACTTTTAACAAGTTTAGAAAATCTATTATGTTTTTTATGTCTTTTAGTTTGTTTACAACCAGGCAAACCAAATTGTTCACAAAAAGTACCCAACTCTTTGCGATTAACAGATTTTTCCTTGGCTAATTGATGTTGAAGTTTATCATCTTGACAAATTTTAAGGGCAGTTTTCTGAACATAAGAGATCAATTGTCCATATGTAGATTCTCATAAGGAATATTGCCATCATTTTGGTTACGAAATTTTTCTCTAACTTTATCACCTAATGAAGTAGGTAATCCAGCTAGGAAATTTTCTTTCCAAAAAGATTGATGAGCATCTTCCCTAGTAAGAACTCTGGATAGGAACGTATCTCTATACCATCTGAAATCAGATAGAGTTCTGCACTTAAGGTTTGATAAGAGTTCTGCAGACTTATCCTTCCAAATAGAAGGGTCGCCTATGAAGTGTTTTATTACAGAAAATATTAATGTATTAACAGAATCAGGAATGGGTTGACCATTAGAGGTAATGGGTGTTCCATCAGCTTCTGTTTTGACAGTTTGAAAAATTGTATTTTTATCATTTGCAGTTAGATAATTATACCACCATCCTTTTAGTTGACCAGTAAAACCAGCGACTAAAAGATTGGTAATTTGTTCGTCAGAATAACTATTATGTGTTTGATAGACAGTGCTAACCATTGTCATCTGTTGGAGAATTTGAAGAATGTTAGTTTCGCTTTGACCATCTATGTTCCACTCATAGATACTCTCAGCATCGTAATGTTTAAAATTTTGAGACAAGCGTTCCTCAATCAAAACATCAGGAGGACTCGCACGAGGATAATAAAGTTTTGTGGGTTGTTTCCAATTTAAAGTTTTTTGTTTTCTACCATGTATTTTATTAATTTGAAGATTTAAAGATTCATCAGAATCAGAAGAAGAATTTTTGGAAGAATTTTCTTCAAGATTCATAACTTGATGAGAAGAAGAAGACTGTTTTCACAACAGCAGTTTGAAGTTGATTAAGTTTTTCATCAATTTGTTTTAAAAGATTAGATTTCTTTTCTTGAAATTCATTTTTTAATTTGGAACTTAATTGGAAAGGTTTAAAAATTGGAGTTTCAATATTAGTTTGAGAAGTACTTGTTGAAGCAACCGTAGTTGTTGAAGAAATAGTTGTTTGAGCAAAATGATTTCCTAATTGTTGAAGATACAAATTAGTATAATTATTTTGTTCAACAATTTTCTTAATATCGTTTGAATCAACAGGTTGAGAAGTATTTTTAAACCGAAAAGGTGCTGCCAATAAGTTTTGACCTTGATCATCCTTATGAGCAAGCATTTGAATAGTTTTTGGTGGAAGAAACTCAGCAGAAATGTCTTCATTATCATGAGTTTTCCATTGTTTTTTAATAACATCAATTTTTTGAAAAAATGGATATTCCAATTTTTGATCTTCAGCATAAGCTTCAAACCAATCAAAAAATGGTATATTCATTTGAATTTTCTCTAAAAATTTATAAAACTTAATTTGAATATTTTTTCTGTTTATTCCTTTAAAGTTTTCTAAAAACCATTCTCTTTCGAGAGTGTATTTTTCAGAATAAAATTCAATTTGTAAAGATTTTTTATCAATTTCAAAAACATTTTCTAAAACATTTATAGTTGGTTCCATGTTTTCAACTTGAGGTTCGTTTAAAGAAGAATAAGTTGGAGAAGGTATTGAAGATAATTCATCATTTTCCCTAGCATAAGTGGCTTGAGGAATATTAGAAGTATTATCAATTCCTTGAATGTTTAAATTTTCTTTAGGTATAATAATGTTTTGAGGTATATTTGGGAGGTTTATTACCGAAGGTAAGGGAGTTATTGCAGAACAATTGAATCTGGAAGATTCTGTCCTGAAAGATCTGCAGTCTTCATAAACTAAAGGTTCAGACCTAGGTTGGGAAAACATTTGACTTCTTTGAAAAGAAAGTTTAACAGTACCATCAGTAGTTTGTAAAATCCTACTGACTTGTGATTGAGGTCTTGGAATAACCTGAGTGGCTTTTTCCATAACCCAATCATCGGGTAACTGAACATCTTTCCACATAATTGTTTGAGGAATTGTTAAATTTGTATTATTTTGATCAGTTAAAAATACCATTGTATGATCCTTTTCAGGAGGAATCAACACCATGGAAGTTGAAGTGTTTAAGACTTTGTATTGGATTCTATAAATTAAAGTTGCAGGAATGGATCCTGGCTTCATGTTTAAACCATGAAGTTTTACCTTAAGTTTTAAAGATTCCATTATGTTTTCATCAATTAATTGTAACATTTTATCTGGATAACAGTTAAAGTAGACTGGTCCATTATGGAGTCCTACTTCAGCTGCTGCCAGTAAGGAGTCAGTAAATATATTATGTCTATTGTCTTGAAGACAAAGTAAACACGATACATTTAAACCCCTGCGAATTAAAGGTTTGATTGCAACTTGGACACATCCAATATGCAAAAAATTATATTCTTTTTTATGTTTTTCAATTGATTTTCTAGAAAGAAGGAAGAAATCTTCTTTCTCAGGTTGGATTGAAACTGATTCTTCAACAGTTCTGATGATATAATCAGATTTGGAGAACCATTTTCTATCCGGTGTTTGATAAAGTGTATTAGTGGCAACTGGAGGTAAAGTCCAGTCATCAAACTTTTGATTAATGTTTTGGAATGAAATTTCTTCTTTGAAAATCTTTTTAGTTGTTTGATTAATTTCCGTTTTGTAACATGTTTGAAGAAGAAGAGGTTGAAGAACTACTTCTTCGATTGAAGGAAATAGAACGGAATATAGAAGACATGAATGTAAAAAACAGAATAAAAGACAGAAATAAAGAGCAGAAATCAGTAAAGAGCAGAATAGCAGAATAAGAAAGCAAGAAGAAAGAGAAGAATGCAAAAAGCGAAAAGCTCAATAAATCGTATCCCCTATAATCTCTTGATATCATCACCATCTGGATCCATAAAGGTATACTAAGTATATTTGTTTCAGTTTATAAGGATTAAATTACTTTATTAAGATCTTAGTAAGATTTGTAAGAGTAAATATTTTAGCCAAATACTCTTAGATCTTTAAGGGTAATGCTCGATGCTACCGGAACCTCGGTTCAACTTTGGGTAGACATTCCTGCCCTAAACTCAAACAAACGGGCCTTACGGATACAACAAATCCCAAAGAATTGGTCATGTAGCAAACAACCCAGATCTTAACAGTACTTGCTATCAAATATTACTGTGTAGATCTTACTAACATGCTAATAAGGAACTTAATGACCCATAAACAGATCCAGATGTACTTACCACATCTCTACTTCACCTTATGGCTCTGATACCAAAAGGGAGAGGGGTGCCCCAAGGGGGCGCGGAACAGGAAAGGAGGGGAAGAGCGGAGTGAAGTAGAGCGAGAGCAGGACTCTCAGAACATGATCAAGAATGAAAATATGCAGAGTGGGATGCTCTGGAATGAACTAATTTCGAAAGTTTAATCGATTGTTTTAGGATCAGTTTTAGCTCCTAAGTCTGCCTTTGAGAGAGAAAGGTTCCCTTCTCCGACAAAGCCTTCCTTTCTTCATTCCTTGTAAGTTTTATTTATGAAATAAAATTTTAGTTCTTCAATTTCTTTCTCCCTTTACTTTACTTTAATTTCTGCATAGCATATCCTTGCCTCCTCTGATGAACTGATCTTGGCTGGTTCTACCGCCTTAGTTCATTCCAGAGCATCCCACTCTGCATATTTTCATTTTCATTCTTGATCATGTTCTGAGAGTCCTGCTCTCGCTCTACTTCACTCCGCTCTTCCCCTCCTTTCCTGTTCCGCGCCCCCTCGGGGCACCCCTCTCCCTTTTGGTATCAAAGGGCAGAATAACAAACAAAATTAAAACTTAATGAAAAGAAAGATAAGACCTGAGTTTAGAATCAAAGTTTTGATACTAAGATGGTGTGAACTCGAAGGAAAAGATCCCAAGAACACACACTCAATCTAAAATATACATACCCAAGAACGTTAAATAAAGGTTGAAATGATCCACTTGAAGCCTTGAACACTGAAGACCAAGGATCCTAATTGTTGGAAGACACCACAATGATGATCAAGCCTGGATAAGTTATTAGTTCAATAAAGAATCCGAGAGAATCCTGTCTCTAGTCTAAAGTTTCAAGAATGCGATTCTTTAATACCAAAACTCAAAAACATAATCTCTAATCTCATAATTTGATTTCAAGAATGAAGAGTACAATGTATTCATAAAGATTACATTATGAAATTTTATCCTAAGATATGAAATTCAATCTAAAATCTAAAAACATAAAATTCAAATTTAAAAATGATATCTATCCTAAAATCTAGGAACAAGGATATTTAAGAGAATATCTTTTAACTAATTCTATCTGATTCAAAATACAAATTTTTGCATTGATTAAATGAAAAAAAAGATAATTAGCATTTTAGGCCCAAAATGTGAATATTTAGGCGCCAATAATTCCTCCCATGGTTCCAAGGCCTTTTATTTGAAGCCTCCAAGCCTAAAATATGATCTGTAAGTCCATTTTAACCCAAATCAAATTAATGACTTTCATGGAGTCTTCGTTCTTATTTGTTAATCCATATGCCATTTGCTTTGTTAAGACCTCTTGCACAAGCCCATTCAATGCTTCCTTAAATCTCTTGGCCTTTTCTCTTATGATTGGTCCACTTGAAATTTGCAAGGGCTTATTTGAATTGGGAAATGATGGATTGATCAATAGAACAAGGCATTGTTTGGGCTCACCTTCTGAGGAGGACACTGTATCTATATAAGGGAGATCATATTGAGTTTCTCCATCTTAAATTGATTGCTCTTCTATGATAGGCTCAATAGCTTCATCATCCCTTATCATAAGGACAGTCTGCAAGCTTTGCATTCATATCCTTTTTTGTCTTATGTGGACAATATTTTGCAAAGTGCCTTTTTTCCTATAGATATACCACCTATCAAATTTCCTTCATTGTGGTCAACGTTTTTTGAAATATCTGATAAAGGGCTTTTGGATTTTCTTCTAGGAATGAATTTCTTCTAGTATTCAAAACAATGATAATGAGACATTTTCTTGGTAGAGCAGGACTATTCTTTATTGTCTTTGCATTTTATCTTCAAGTATTGCTTCATGCAAACCAAATGAAGTTTTGATTCTCCTTTTAACATCACTTTGAAAAACTTTTGTTGCTCACAGAGCCTATCAAGTGTAGCTAGGGCTGGTTGATAAATGTCTCGAAGAGATATTTCAGTCATATCTTTGCTCAGAGCAATAATAGCTTAGTGCAATTTTAGCTGCGATTATTTACGAAGAGAAGCAGTAAAAGTATGCCTGAATTAACACCATCGGCTCCATTCATCATATATTATTTTATAAAAATTCGATGAACAGGCTTTTGTAAATCTCTTCTATCGAACGAACAACATTTCATTTCAAAGTATTATTAGCTACTTCTTTTATCAATGATTTGGAAATCTCCAATGAAGTCTTGATGAATTAATCCTAAAAGAATGCCAACATTTGGACTAAGGGCAGCAACAAGATTTCGATATAGGCTTAAACTTTGAAACCATTCCCTCAAAGTTCTTGTGAGTCTTGATAGAAATTCAAAAAGAACTTCTCCAAGAGTTGCATAACAATTCATGCTCCAATCTCATGAGTCTATCTCTCCATTTATATGGAGGTGGATCATCAAAAGTAGACCATGGACCTGAGGTTGGTCTATATTCCATTCTCCTAATTTCTTCTTATCTAAATTCATAAGGGTCTTCTACAAAAAGATCTTTTTCCTCAAGGGTTACGTTGTATGATGGCTATCCTTTAAATGTCAGTTTAACATTCTTTAGAATCTATACTAAATTTAAAAGCATAATCTTCATAATTACTATATTCTAACTTGGAATAGGTAGAAGAAAGTACACATAAAGAATTAGAGGATTGTAGCATCACTATAGGATGTTGTTGGCCATATATGGTTTGGTCTTTGTTTTTATTAGGAGGTGAATCTTTTTTGTTTTTGGTTGAGAAGAGGGTAGTGTAGTGATATTTATACCCTTGGAGGGTTGATTGGATTTAAATGGTTCAGTGTATGAAGGTGTCTCTTGAGAAGTAAGGTAATGTGGAGGTCTTACAGGGTGGATTGGATTCAAATGATTCGAGTGGTGGAAATTCTGAATTCCTTCTCAAGAGAAAGACAAATAAGGAAACAATGATCTTTACAATACCTTTCTTAGTACCTACTAAAACCACACATTGAGGAGAAATCAAGCCATTTTTTGTAGTAGAAGTCGTCTTAAATTGGCACATAGAAAATGTTGTTTATCAAAATAAGGCATTAACCACAATTGATTCAAAGCTTAATATCCTTACCTACAGGACTGATAACCCAGCACACCAAGTAGGAGAAGTTACAAACCAAATGAAGCAGCTCCATTTAGCCCTTTCTTCTTAGGCATTTCAATTATGAGCATAATTGAAAAGGATTGTTGAAAAGGGTTATGTCGGACCAAATTTATCAAGAAGCATAATGAATTATCCCAAATGAAACAAGATTTGCACATGATTGAGCTAGATATGGCCAAAGAACAATCACAAACCATATTGATTCGAACCATTCATGTCCCTTTAGTTGCCCTAACTGAAATAACCCCATCCATAATCCTCAAAGTAAAATCCCTATTTACATCAATTATGAAAATAAATTTAATGAACCGCCATCTCAACCTAGAGGTGACCCAGTTCCATTCAAACATCAAATACGTTATCCACAATTGGAACTTCCCACGTAGGGAGACAAAGGCTATCAAAAACCCCTCATCGAGGTGGCATATGCCCAATTCATAAATTGACATCAGCATATTAGCAGCGATACGTCAACATCCAGTATGAACAAAATAATATAAAGAGTATGAATAGCATAAATATATGGCAATATATACATCTCCCACCTAAATGTCTCAAAAAGAGGAGGCCCTACGAAAGGCTAACACAATACTATCCCTCCGGCTCTTTTCCGTCCCGTCTACCAGTATTAGGGCTTCTTCTAAAAATGTTGAAACCAATGGATAAGACATAAAGTGCAGTGACTAGCAAATAATTTATCAAATATTTAGGCAAAGTTATAAGAGATGAAGCATGGACAGGTTCATTAAAAGCATATTGATACATAGTTATAAACCAACAGGGTGTTTTGATAAACAAATAAATACCAAACATAATAATATACTCTAGATAGAGAAGTTGCTAGAATAACAAAGTTCCATTTGAATAAATTAGTAACCAAGTGTACAACAACATAGTACAACACAATTTATACATAATTCCCACCACCAAACTCATCCTTGTATCACCTGATGTGAACTCTAACTTATAATGATTGAAGACTTGGCTAGAGTCAACTATCATTATGAAGTTAACGAGCCCCCTCCTAGCCGTCCACAATTGGGTCCAAGACTGGAAGGTGTCATCCTCTTTATGGTAGTCCACAACTGGGTCCAAGACTCATAAGAATTGACCATTCCTAAAGCCACCCACAAGTGGGTCCAAGACTTGGAAGGTCTAATATAATGTCAACCACTATGATCAATAGTGGAGATTATTGCCATGGACTTTAAGATTCACCAAGTATATCATCTTCCCAAACTTCATCACAATCTAAGCCTTAACAATACAATCTCCACCCTTCCACAAGACATTTATATACATATTCTCATTTTCCATCACATTCTCAGTTGTAATGTAATATCACATAATATAAAAAGTCATTAGCATATGTTATAGTATCAAAATACTATCTGCTTCACTAGTAATTCATAAATATGTAAAGTTTAGTTCACAAAAGTATTCTCATCATACTTTCCAATCTGATTATCACATATGGATATTAAATCAAAATAATACTTATGGTTCAAAAGATATTTTTCAAAATATTTTACAACCCGTACAAGCTTATAAAATAAATTAAATGTGGTTACATTATGCCAAACCAAATATGTAATCCACAATAATCCAAAGCCCAAAGCTCAATTCACCAAAAAAAACAATTAATCTACACAATTAATTAAATCACACATTAATATAATGCTAATAAAACAAGTATATATATAAATTTAAATAAAACTTATTTTCCTTTTAAACTTTGAGTCCTCCAACAATTATCCACCTACACTCATAATTCAATTTCTTTATCCCAATCACATGTCTATCATCCATTTATCACAAATAATAATTTTTTCCATTTATCAAAAATCCCTAACATTCTCAATTCTAGTCCTCAATAAAAATCACATAAATCAAGTATCCACGCTTTAGATCACTATACATCTTTGTGATTCCAGCATGAATGGTATAGTGGCTTTGATGAGCCTCCTCAAGAATGGTCTTCTTGATCTCTTCTTTGTCAGGAACACATACCCTCTTCTTATATCTCATAATCCCATCACTCCCAATTTCATAGTTTGGGACATCACCATTCTCTAACTCTCCTCTGATCTACATCAAACAATCATCCCCCAATTGAGCTTTTTTAAGTTCTGATAGAATTCCACATCATCAGTTATCAAATTCAACTTGGTTGCAACTCTTGGTATCACTTAGAGGTCTCTTAGTCCTTCCAAGTGAGAATATTCCACCAACATCTAGTGGTACACATGTACCGACTTCCTACTTAGTACAGCCGCTACTACGTTAGCCTTTTCAAGATGGTATTTTAGCTCAAAATCATAGTCCTTTAGAAACTCCATCCATCTCTTTTGCCTATTATTCAGTTCCTTCCAGTCCACTAGGTACTTCAAGATCGTATGATCACTGAATACCTTAAACTGGGACCCATATAGATAATGCCTCCAAATCCTCAATGCAAACACCACAGTAGTGAGCTCCAAGTCATTGGTCGGGTAATTCTTCTCGTGAGGCCTCAACTATCAAGAAGCATAGGCAACCACATTATTCCCTTGAATTAGAACACATCCCAAACCCTTCAATCAGTATGAACCGTACAAGGGTGAGTCCAATATGGAATAGTAAGGAATAGCATCATGTTTAACCTTGACTTCAATTCTTGGAATGCAAACTCACATTTGTTGGTCCATGCAAACAATTGGCTCTTCTTTGTTAGCTCTCGCAAAGGCATGGCAATTTAGGAAAATCCTTGGATAAAACGATGATAGTATCCTGCCAACCCCATAAAACTATGAACCTTTGACACTGACTTGGGAGATTCCCACTTCAACATAGTATCAATCTTGCCGGGATCCACTGTTACACCCTGAGCAGACACCACATGTCCTAAAAATTTTACCTCTTGAAGCCAAAATTCACACTTACTCAACTTGGTATATAACCTGTTCTCCTTCAATAATTGTAGTACATTCCAGAGGTGAGATCAGTGCTCTTCTTCGTTCCTTGAGTAGATGAGGATGCCATCAATTAACACCACTACAAATTGGTCTAGATACTGTTTGAAGATCCTGTTCATGTAATCCATAAACACTACATGAGCATTAGTCAACCCAAAAGGAATCACTAGAAACTTCTAGTAATCGTATCTTGTTCGAAAGGCAGTTTTAGAAATGTCTTTAGCTTTTATTCTTAAATGATGATATCCAAATTGCAAGTCAATCTTTGAGAAGACAGAAGCACCCACAAGTTGATTGAACAGGTCATCGATCCTTAGAAGTGGATACTTGTTCTTGATTGTAACCTTGTTGAGCTGTTTGTAATCAATGCATAACCTCAAGCTATCGTCTTTCTTTTTCACAGACAACATTGGAGCACCCCACAGAGAAAGACTAGGCTAGATAAAACCCCTTTCTAGTAAATCTTCTATTTGTCTCTTGAGCTTTGCAAGCTCCAAAGGTGACATTTTGTATGAAGTCCTCGAGATAGGCTCTGTTCCAGGTGCCAAATCAATCAAAAACTCCACCTCTCTTTGTGGAGTCAAATCGGACATCTCCTCTGAAAATACTTTTGGAAACTCATTAACAGCTTCAATTTGATCAACTCCTTTCTCAACTTCTACTTGAATTGAAAAGAAAACCAAATATGCCTCACAACCTTTTTTAACACTCTTCTCTACTTGAGCAGCAAATAACAATGTTGGAATATCTGGCATTGAAGTTGGTGTTGAATCATCACGCATAACCACTGTCTTCTTAGCACAATCTAAGGTAACACAATTTGACAATAGCCAATCCATACCAACAATTACATCGATTACTCTTAGAGGCAAACAAAACAAATTTATGGTCATCTTCCAACTATTACATATCAAAGACACCCTATATATGACTTAACAGTTTTCACTATAGCCCTCGTTGGAGTAGATACAAACATGTCATACGGTAAATCAATTAAGCACAATCTCAATCTCTTAGCACAAACAAAAGATATAAATGAATGAGTGGCATTAGAATCAAATAAAGCACATAGAGGTTTTCTATTAAGAAGAATGTTACTCTAATCAAATTGGGAGTTACATTGGCCTCCTCAGCTGTCAGAGCATGTACCTTTCCTACAACTGAAGGTTTATGCTGGTTGGTCTTATTCACCTTCTCACAGTACTTGGTTGTGTGGCCAACCTCTCCGCAAGCATAACATACCCAACACTATCTCGGGTGACACCTACCTCACCGTTGGCATAGGGGATAATTGTTAGCTAGGATAGTAACAGTAGAGCCTCTAAATGCCTCCTGACTCTTGATAAACCCTTAGCGTGCACTTTGACCCCTGTCATTATGTCCTTTCACTGCCTAACTGCCATGAGGATGATTCTTCTGATGAGAGCCCCTAAAGTGGCTATGCTTTTTAGAAGAGTTGCTACTAGAGTGGAAGGGTTTCTTGCTTATCCATCTAAAAGGGCCTCCTGATAGGCTAAACCTGCCCAACGCATCTCTTTTCTTTGATTCTTCCAACTATCAAAGTCTACACCTCATTAAGCGTATGATAGTGCACATCTCCTCAAAGTTTGCGATTCTAGCCCTCTATAAGCAATGGCTTAAGCTCATCTTTAGCCTTTTCCAACAATTGGGCTGCCATTCAAGTCTTGTCCCTCTTTTCTTATAGGTATGTTACATATTTAGCAAGGTCAATGAATTTGGTAATGTATTCATCGTCACTTAGATTCCCTATTGTAGTGCAAAGAATTCATTCTTCTTGAAATCCTCCCATTTAAGGGTTTGTTCCTCCTTAGGAGATAGGGCACTCTCCACCAATCCCTGGCTTGACCATCCATCTGAACAATAGCCTCCTGCACTTTCTGCAACTCATTGCAAGGTACTACTTTAAATAATGTATGCAGCTGGTGAATCCAAGCATCCGCCTCAATAAGATCACCGATACCATTAAAATGAGGAGGGTGGAATTTTGACAAGTGTTTCCACACATTGAGTATTGAAGAATTTTATTGAAATGCTTTGCATCTCCACTCGGCAAATTTGAGTGATCATTGGTGTGACCAATACTAGCACCGTCACTTGGGTCTACATATCCATTGGATAGACTATAAGCTCTCCCTTCAGATCTCTAGTTCACTCGATCCTCCTCCATCCTTCTTACCTTTTCATCTATTCCAAGGATGGTTAAGTGAAGTTGTATAAGCATTTCATCATTGTTGTGCAGCGGTTGATTTGGTTGATTAGGCGGTACATGACTTTCACCCGCATCAGTCCCCATCCTTCTAGTACTTACCATCTCCCCACTTAAGGATGAAACCTCTAAAGAAAAAGGTTAGTATGATAAGAACAGAAGGAGAGACGTTTGGAAATTATATATTGCCATGTGTGATGCATATGCAATGCATTGCAAAACAAAGGATCTCAAAGCTAACAATGTTTCAAATTCTTGCAAGATAGTTATGAAACCTCACATTATAGTAGAATTGCCCAATTTCCTTGATGACAACTTGTTCATAACACAAATTCAATAGTTCTTAGGGACAATCAATTATTTGAGAGACTTCATCCCAAATGTGTCCATGTATACAAGCCACATGTCAAAGCTTGTCAAAAAGAATCCTTTGGTATGGAAAACAGACCAAATTGAAGTGCTACATACACTAAAAGGCATCACTCAATACCCACACCATTTAAAGATTTTTTATTAGGGACAAAGGATTCTATAATTGATGCAAGATTTGTAGTCATTGAAGAAGTGTGTGGAAAAGGATTTTACTAGGAACATGCTAGGGGACAATTTAAAGAGTCTAAATAGCATTACCATGCCCCTACAGATAGATTCTTACAATCAAGAAGGGGATTGAAAAATTCGACTTTCATCTTAGCCTTTATGAATTTATGGTAGAAATGGACATTACTTATTTTCAAAAGATGCTTGATCCAATAGGAAAGATATTGTCAGATAGCCAATTGCTTGGTTGGAAAGATTGGTTTTCACCATATAAATTTATAGTTCACCACCTCAACGCAAACTAGAACACCATAGTTGATTACCTCTTAAGGCCTCAAAAAACTCTTAGGTCTATAAAAGCACCATCTCTTCATAAACCATCTCATCCTCTCTACATCTTAGTCGTTTCTATCTTGAAGCTAACAATGCCCTACTATGTAAGAGCCATCATTTTCCTTCTTGGAATTTATATTGAAACACATGTTGATGCCCTCAACTTAGCCGGAGGAACTTTATTTTATCAGCTTCACCATTTGTTTATCAACACCCAAATAAATGAACTAAATGAACCAAATACTAATCATGACTTTAAAAATCTTCCAATAGGACCTTTCCCTTGAAACCCTCATCTAGGAGATCCTCAAGATCATTTTGCCCTTGGTTCATCATCCATTACATGGTAGGAATTCCAGAGTGCTTTCATTGTCGGAGGAGAATCTCAAGATCCTTATCAATTTAATTCTCAGCTCCAATCAAGCCAAGGATATGTCGGTAATCTCCAATTTACACATCCTGAAGACTCCAGCCAAAATAAAGATTACAAGATTGACAAAGATTACATTGCAAGAATTCCATAATGCTTTCTATGATTAAGATTACTTCTATCTAGTATCAGTTCATAAGCCTATCTTAAAGCATGATTGGTGATTCATAGATTCTACTATAAGCTTTGCTGTAAAATACTATGTTACGATAGGCTACTACTTTATTCCATTTGTTTACAATTACATGATTTAAGTGTACGACTACCACTTGTAAAAGATTGTGTGTGCTGTCTTTACCTTCAATAATGTAAGCTTGCCGTGGTATAAGTCCTAAACCTTATATAAAGAAGAACTAATAGTGTGAGATGACAGAATGAGTTGTATCAGCCTTTGTATAATATAAGCTTGTTTCTATGAATTTTCTATAAGCCTCTTTTTTACCTTCTGAAAGCCTAAACTTATAACATCTTTCTAATATCTCCAAAGTTTTAAGTATGCTTTGCACTTGCCCCTCAAAAGAGGAAAGAATTCGACATGATCCATGGGTCAGTGATAGTAATAACTCTATGGGTTTGTCAATTATGTGATTTGAAGATTGGTAGTCCTAATGTGTCCTCATCAATGATCTTGTAATGTATGACCTTACATGGACTAGGTCCCTTAAGCTCTGTTTAAGTAAGCTCAGTCTGTTAGTAGGTCTAACTACCTATTTGGTATTGATTAAATCTTATATTTAGTATTAAAATGAAAAAAAACTTTAGTATTAGAGTTAAAATTATATTGGAATTAGTATGAAACATAAAGTTTAGTAGAAATTGGGTAGATATATTCATTGAAAATTGACAATGAGGATTGACACTAAATATGTAAGACTACAACCTAATTTTGCTGTCTTCAAATATATATATTTAAGTTATATGCCTATAATATGTTGGAATAGGCACCAAAAATACATGATAGCTAGCCTCTTGAATCTGAATCTTTCTTTTGAAGATCCCTTCACTTGATCGATCTCATGCAAAGTGACAAAATTAGTCTCCATGTTCGCACTAATTGGCCTGTGTTTGATTGGGAGTTGGTAAGAAATAGTACCATAACAAAGAGTGTTGAAAACATTAGTATCTAATCTTTAGCAAAGTATTATTGTGTGAAAGAAAGATCATAAGTTTGAATCTACTTTGGGAGCCATATTAAGCCTGAGGTGGTATCAAAGAGGAATCAAGACCCAATTTATTATGAAAAGTTTCAAGGCCATGGTATATATAGTGACCCAAAGAAACAAAATTTTAAATAATTTAGCTTTTCATCTTCATTGAGAGCTAATCTTAAAACTCAAACATATGTCACTTATTGTGGGAAGAAGTTTCACATTCAATAAAATTAGAGAAAAAATGTATACAAGTTAAAAAATAAAACTCAAGTTGACATTTTGAGGTTTTAGCGTTAATAAATGGTGATAATCTCACTTATATTAATCTTTCAAGAATTAAAAATCTTAGGTCTGTAATTCTAGTTGAACGATTGATTCCTAGTAAGGGACAAAGTCGGGATACAAATTTTAAGGCAAAAATCATTCAAGTTAATAAGTTGGGTTAAACATACTTTTGGTCCATATAGTTTACCTTAATTTGGGTTTTGGCCCCTGAAGTTTAAAAGTGATGGTTTTGGTCCTTCAAATTTACTTTGTTCAAAACTGTTAGTCCCTGTAGTTTTAAAAGGTCCTTGTACTTTTAACTAATTTTGTTTTTTATCCCTATATTTTGAATCAATTTTGGTTTTAATCCTTATACTTTGAATGAATTTTTGTTTTGATCCCTAAATTTAGCTCTATTAATTAACGCAGTCAAATATTCAAGTCCCTAAAACTACAAAGATAAATTATACAACAATTTTTTTTCATGTTACCTTGTCTAGTTATTAAGAAAATTCACTATAATTAACGGAATTAGTGACACATAAGCAAAATTAACTGTACTAACAGTAGGTGTAGGTTATTTTAAAACTATAGGGACTAACAGTTTTAGACAGAGTAAACTTGAGGGACCAAAACCACAACTTTTGAACTTCAGGGATCAAAAATCAAATTAGGATAAACTATAGGGACTAAAAGTAGGTTTAACCCTA